>JAWMAG010000054.1:14925000-15032500 GCA_037013455.1 Ceratitis rosa
CATTGGCATATATAAATGTTAAAAAAATGTTATTTTTGAGAAAGAATCCTAACTGTTTGACATAAATCGCTCAATTCGGCTTAGCCGAGATGTTAGCACTGCACGCTACCAAGGATCAAAATCCGAGCAAATTAACAGAAATCTGTTGCAAAAAATATGTGTGGTTAACAATGTGGCTGTTGAAAGTAAATGCCGGATCCGGAAGTGATTTGCTCGATTACCTTTATTTCTGTCAGAAGATAGCGATGATACTTTAGACTTATTTTAAAGGAGTCTCTCTACTTAAATGAGCTCGAAGTAATTTGACTGCCACATGAATTAACTCAGAAACATATCAGTAAAGTGCTTGTGAAAGCGATAAAGTCAAACTATTTCTGCGCTACAAGTTGGGTTAAATGCGAAAATATACGATACAAAATTTTAGCCAAAGCCCGATGACCGTCCACAACGGAGGAGTTCAAATGAATAGGTATGAAAAGTGAATTTTCAATTTTGAGCTGCTTCAGCTGGCGAAATAATCAACTCTATGCTTTACTTTCATTAACTAATAACCTCTTAACAAAATCTTGGCTTGGCTGTAAAGGTTTGATGCGTCCATGGTGGGCTCAGACCTATCAACATCTGACTAAAACTGGTTTATGTCTCTGCTAAACTATACTGGTGGGTTAAAAATGGCCGACTGAAGTGTAGCTGAAAATCATTTGGCTAAGTTCTTCACCAATAAGCCACAGAAGTTCTGCTGTGAGAGAATTAGGATATTATCCAAAAAATGGCACAAAGATATTATGGTCAATATGGACTTTATTATATTTTAATTTCAATAAAGAAAAATTTGTCTCACAAATATATCGTAATTCATTATCATCTAATGCACCAGGTAACCTAAATTTATGTAATGCGTCATGGTGCGAAATTAGTGATTATGCTATAACAGAACCTTTTGTCAATCCCAAAAAACACTTCTCAAACTACGTCTTTTCGGCAATGCGATTTTAATGCTATCTCCGACTGTTAAACGACGACCCCTTAGCCACACACTGCCTTGACTGCAAACATGGTGGCTCAAACATAAAAAAAGCTCATGGCATGTTTCAAGTGATATGGCAACATCATCAGCGACTTATTTTATTGTTGTTCGTTCATATGCATTAATTTCAATTTTTTCACATTTTCATCGTTTGTTGCTGTGCTGGGGCGTTCAGAGTGTTTGACATCGGCCTTTTTGAAAATGCTTACACCATTGATAAACTCCTTCTTTATTCATAGCAGTCTCACCATAGGCGGTTGTACGTTACGTGAAAATCTTTAAAAAAAAACTAATGTTTGGTAGACTTATTTTTTATTGAGCACTTGGTGGCAGAAAAGTAGTTATTTTTACAACTTTCTGAGGTATCAGTATCTCCCTCGATCGAAATTAGAGCCTCAAACTAGCTCTGACACGAAACTCTTAATATTTTATACACTTTCTTTAATTTTTTAAGCGAAATTTGGTACAAATTATTTTATTAATTTATTTTATCAAACGAAAGCTCATAAAAACTAATCTCTTTGTAATGGCTATTATAGAAAATGTCATAAAGTCATAACAGCTCACACTCTTCAGGGGTTTATTTCCCAAACTAACAATTAAAAAATCTTTGACATACAGATTCTCTAAGCCTACGAAATAAAAAATAGTATAGGATATTAAAAGCAATTAGTTTGGTTATTACGTCGCAGTCTTAAAAAAAATATTATTAAAATTTCAAAACAAAACCATCTTTTTGGGTTAGGGTTTTGTTTAGTCATGAACCCCATTTTTGCCAAAAAATTTTTTTTAATATTTTATCTTCACATGTCATGATGAGCAAACTAATTTTTCTGGTTTCTGTTTCTTTTTTTTCAAATATATTAATTATAGAATAGATTTGAAATATGCACCACCCAAATTTCTTGTTGACACTAACATGTTCTCTAGTAATGTATAATTGATACCCTTTTAGGCTAGATCACTGTGCTTTACCACCAGTAGTATTTCTAATCGCCTGTTTTGCAATTTCAATCCACTGTGCCATTTATAAACTCTCTACAATCAATCACACAGCCATATACAATTTTTCTATCATCAATATTGCACTCAACCACAAGTATTTTCGCCGAGAGCATTGCTGTTTCGTTGTTTGACATTTGACAGTTTTGCATTTAATGACGCATGACAGATGGTTATGACTGTGTAACTTGTATTTCTAAAATTGTTATGAGTTTGAATAGGCATCATCAGCACTATATACTCGTATATATGTACAATGTGTTTGCAGCGTTACAATGCTTATTGATTCTTAAAGGGCATTTAAAATGGAAATAAAAGTGCTGGAGGGTAGAAAGGAAATCAACACATAAACAAGTACAACCTAAATGAACGTTTTATGGCAAAATAAAGGAAATACAAATAAACGAAAAACATGTTGTTGTAACTAGTAACTTTGAGTTTGAATGTACAAATGAATGATTCATTTAGCGTAACGAATGCCATTTGTAAATTGTAAATTCGAATACGAATTACCGTTTTATAAATATTTGTTTGGCTGACATTGACTTTTTGTTGTGAAATTTTGCTTTATAATTTTGGATTGATTTTATTTTTTTTTTTTCTTTTTATTTATTTATTTTTGGAAAATAAACTCTGAAAATTTTCATGGCTCACTACAGCAAATAGATCAATGCTGATGACTGATTGGCATACTAATGAGCAGCATTGTGCAGGAGAGTATCCTATGAAAGTTAATATGACGAGCATGAAATATCACAACATCTTCTCCATTTATTTTTTTCGTATACTGGCCTTGGAACGTATGTATGATGAATTTTAAAAATATCCACCATTGATAAATATTTACTTAAAGTAACCTGAAAATAAATTCCGCAAAAAATATGGTGTTTGAACAGGTAACCTACATATTTTCGCCATAAATTTGCAGGAACGTAAAAAAAAATGTGCATACCCCTGACTTACATATGAGTATCTACATATACATAGAGATATAATTCCTTAAAAATTTGGCAAAGTGAGTTTTGCGAAAATACAAAAAGCGCAGACAATGGCATGACTTTGCGCGAATAATGAGCTCTGAACACGTGCCACAAATATTAAGCTTTTTGATTTTTTAACAAACAAGAAATATGCTAAGAAATGCGCGATAACGATGTTGAAACGCAAAAAGGTATGAGATATTCAAAGAAAGCAAAAAATATAAATTTGATAGATAATTTAAAATAGATAGATAGATAAAAAAAAAACGAATGAAAATCTTTAAGGAATATTAAAAAGCATCTATAAAATATTTATATATATTTTAGGTATTTATTTTAGGTAAAAGGCCTAAATATAAAATTTTCTTTTGCTGTTAGCATAATACTATATATCTGGCTTCTCTCAGCGGCGCTATTAAATAATACACTTTATTAAATTAAATTAAAAAATTAACAATTATATAACAATTTAAAATCTCCGAGTAAAATAATCAGTCGCAAAGGACTTCTTTTTTATACTCAATTTATTCAACAATCATTTTTCATTATTCAAACCTTCATTTATCTTTTCTTTACAATAATTAATCATCTTTTTTCATTTACAAATGAATATTCCCGCCAAGTAATTTCTCTGGAGTTCTTTTAGGACATCATTTGAATAATAACCATCACTGTTTGTGATAAATGAAAACTAGAAAAATTTTGTGAAATCTCAAAGAATTTAACACAAAATAATGTATATTTCATTCATTCATTTCGTAACTATAAAAATAAACTTTGTCATAGAAAATTATCCTAATCGGAGGATTATATATTACAGCCCCCTTAAAAACGATTTGTTCAAATATGAGGCTTCGGGTCGGAAATCCGTCAAAAAGCACCTATATTACAGAGTTTTTTGTTCTACAAGCTTAAACACAAACAAATATTGTAACCGACCCATTTTTATGATGAGATTATTCCTAAAATGAAATACATAAAATTTAAAATGGTATTTAAATTATTTATTTATTTATTTTTTATTTTATTAAAATTTGAAAAAGTAATAAATTAGAATCACAAAAAAAAATAATAAAGCACTAGCAACTAAGCCATGAGCTTAATATTTCTTCTTTTGTAATGCTTTTCTTTTTACTTAATGATATTGGTAGCGCAAATTAAAAATCGAAGAAATTAACCATTTAATGCAGAACATTTTATCAGAGAAAAAAATAGTGTGACTAACTTCTTGTTACCGGATTTTTTTATTTACTTGCATATTGAGTGTTAAATATAATAGATGTAAAAATAATGTAATATAAATAATAAAGTTTTATATTTATTAAAGCACTATTTTCGAGAGCTAAGTTTGTTGAATAATTTATTAATTCTTTGTAAAAGCTTAAATAGATGCTAAAATTAATCTGAGATGTGTCTGAAAAATGTTTCAGAATTTTAAAATTTTATAGGCCTTCTAATAATTTTTTTCCGACCCAAAGGTTCATTTATTTTGAAGAAAAAAATGTATCAAATAAAATAATTGATTTCGTAAAAATGTTGTAGGTAACTTTTTATTGAATGGAAAACATTATTTGTTCATCATAATTTTTTGCAAAAACTCAAGATTTTCGTCACTTAAATAAATAACAAAACTGACTTATTTTTCTTGGAATGAGAGCTCTAAAAGCTTTTTTGATTTTATTACAAAATTTCAATATTTTAATCAACTTCTCTGGGTGTAAAAGCAAACAATTTTGTTTTTATAGTATACATTTTTTAAAATTTATTTATTTTTTTAATAAATTATTTTGTGTAATTTAATTTTACAAGAATCGTACCGATTAAATTTTTTTATTAAACATAATAATGTCCACATTCATCCGTCCATCCATTGTTAGGCATCAACAATTATATAGCATATAATATCAAAAATACAATCATCATTTCTATATATCAATCTTCTTAAAAATGTATTTCTTACTTCTGTAAAAATAACGAAAATATTTTCTACCCAGAAAACTAAAAATATTGAAATATAAAGAATAATAATTTTGAAAAGTTCAGTTCATTTATACACGGATACATCATTGTACAAGCAATTTGCGTATACGTAGTTGGTTACGAACACTAACTTTTTTTAAATAAATTACTTAACATAATATTTCATTCTTCTTGGCCTTTTCTTGGCTTTATCATGCCGCATTCGAACAACTATATTTGAAAAAACTTGCATTTTTAGTTTTAATTACATTTCTATGTTACATATATTTTTATATAAATCTATTTGTGTTTAATTGTATTTATTTTTTATTATTTTAATTTTTTTTTTTAATTTTGATATAACTATATTTAAAGTTTTGTTAATTTTTATTTTAAACTTTAATATATTTTTTATATTTTTTTATATACTTTCTTTCTTTTTCTTTTATATTTTTTCTATTTTTAATTTTCATATTTTATTTTTGCTTCTCAGCACACTTTATCAAATTCACAATATGCATTAGAAAAGTAAGAAAAAAAAAATGATTTTCTACTCACCGCACGTGCTTCGGTTCGCGTGCCAAAGTGGCTTAACCCCAAAAGGATGACCAGCCAAAACTGCAACGATGCGACGTTATGCAGTGACATTTTGTGCAAAAAATATTTTATTATAACGGTGACTTCCACAGTAGCACAGTAGACTATGACAGAATATACACAATTCAAAAGATGTTTGTTTGTATGTAAATGTAGTTATGTACGTGTATGCTAAATATTAACAACGCAAATAAGCATACACACACATGCGCGAGTGAAAAAAAAGCACACGCTGAAATAAATTTGGCACAATTTCAATTTTATCCACTACCGTTAGTTGTATTTATTGTTGTTGCACTTGCCAATAAACAAAGTACGATGTTGCAATACTTTGTGATTTCACTAGTTGTTGTTTTTGTAACACAACGTGATTGTTGCTGTAAGGAAATATTTTTGAATAAATAAATAAATAAATAAATAAGGAAAAATAAAAATATAAACACACGACACTAACACACAGACACACTGTTTATTTATATTTCATGTGCATGTATGTGTGTTTCATCTGTTTGTTTGTTTGCTTGTATACGTGCTACTTATTTTAAAGCAATAAGTCAAAGTTCTGTAAACAAAAAAAAAAAAAAATAAAATCGAGGACACATTGGCTTAACAAAAAATGACACAAACGCACACACAGCCACACACTGAGTTGCTAAATAAAGTCACGCCGCAGGATATAACAACGCTTGGAAAACGTATTACGAGCGCAAAATAAAAAAGTTGTTTGAGTTGCTAAGGACGCACGGCTAATTGTTTGTGTTCATTTTATTGACTGACTGACTAACTGACTGAATGACTTAAATATTAAAAAAAAATATTTGTAATGTTTTCCGCTATTTATTTTTTATAGCACTTTATATTTACTTTCTTCGTAAACCGTAAAAACTGCTTTAAAAGTGCACGCACACACTCACACACACACACACAGTTTTGCAATTTTCTCAACCAAAACGGTACATAACACTCAATTAGTTATTCGCGAAATGTCTACCGCACGCGTTCGCTGCCCGTTTGATTCTGTTTCGCCAGACACGGTGACGCTAGTTTAAAAACCAAAATTAGGCATATCCTTTCGTGCATATCCTTTGATGGCAGCGAATTGGGTACGAAAGCTTTACTTCACGGCGAATTCAATAAAACGAAGTCGACTTCGTGCTCTATGCGCGCACTCTTACTCTCTCTCTCTCTCTGGTTTTCAACTTCAATGCGCTCACACTCGCTCACGTGAAACACACTCAAGGACATTTAGAGCTGTCAACTTGACAAATTTTACTCCGTTTTTCTTTCTATTCCATTTTCGTTTGCACATTGACTTTCTTACTTTGTTTCTGTTGTGCTTAATTTTTTCTTCGTATGTGTTAATTCTTGGCGTGTTTGTTTTTGTACGGCTTTTCTTCACTTCAATTTGGTGTGTGCGTACGTTTGTTTTTCTTTGCTTTCGTTGTTTTCACTAAAGTTTTGTTTTTACGGTGTTTTTATTGTTGAGAGCATATTCTTTTCGCTTCTTAAAATGCTCGGCTGGTTTTTGGGCAGCGCAGTAGTTCTAGTTCTTTTTGGTAAATCTTTTAATATGCCTTTTTGTGGAAAGGTAGCTATGTCTGATGTATTAGATTGCTTCAATTATTATCATCTGGTTAAAATTTAGAGAGTAACGCGTGCTTTTTTATATTTTATTTCTGTATTTCGCAAAAATTTAAAGTAATAATATGATCCTTTTGAGCGATCAGAGAGTTTTAGATCATAACTTTCTTATTTGAAGAGCTATTTTGATATGCAGTATATCATTAGTTTAGTCACAAGCAGCCCATTATTTACTTCAAATGTCCACTTAAGCTAAGAAGTAAGGATCAGTGTGTAGAAATTAATAAAAAATTTTTCATAAAGACGAACTTTTCAATTTTCTTTTGGTTTATTTAATTCATAAGTCATATATAGAGAAAGGTTTTCATATATCTCTATTGACATTTGACTTTTCCACTCGTTGAAATCCGCTAAATTATTTCTTAGTCTCCATCTAACATACATACATATGTACACATTTATGCATTTCTCCGCTTTTAGTCATCACGACCGACATTTCTTGCAACACTCATATTTATAAGCACGCATTCTTTCAATATACTGTTTCATTACTTTTTTTACTATGTTTCGCTTTGACTTTCAAAAATAGCTAAAAACTCATATGCGTGCATATCCTTCTGCATTTACTCCTTTTGCCATTCATTAATGAAAAATTTAATTTTTGCACAGCTCAAGTCATCTTTTTTTTATATTTGCTTTTATTTTTAATTTTTTGCTTTGGTGCTTTCAACTACAGCATGCGTCCTGTCAGCGGCAATGGCATTAGCTTCGAGCATGCTGTTCTTTTGATACAGATGTTCTTTTGTCATATGAATGTACAAACGCGTCGGCTGACAAGTTGAATAATGTCTGAAATGTAAAATGCTTGTAACACTGGATATTTGTGTTAGTGATACTCTTGCTTTATTATCTCTCTCTCTAACTTCATAGTATTCACTCGTCACTGTTGAAAGCAGATATGAAATGAGGATTACCTTAACTAAAACTAAAAACATGAAAAGCGAACAACGAAAAAATATAAAACGAAAGTTGATGTTGGAATTAATGCCATAGTAAAAATTAATTAATTTGGATGTTCTTAATTTACCTGAACGATGGATGGGTACTCAAAAATGCAGTTGCTTCAGTCGATGTGTGAGAGTTTGGATTGTCGTGGTGAAGAGTGATCTGTCTTCGGCGCTTAGTTTTCCTAATTTCCCGAAAAGTAAATTGGCCAGCAATTGGTTGTGTACCACATTATTATGCGTTGTTCCAGTAATATCGTTACAACATTCCTCTTGAAGCGATTGACGACTTCGATTGAGTTATCCATACAATCGATAAATACTGAACCTGGATAGAGTTTAATCGTCAAATATTGAGTCGAAAGTTGTAAAAAATATTCGCGCGGAAATGTGCGAAATTTAATTCCATTTTTCGGCCGAGATCAATATTTTAATTATGAGTATGTATAACATCAGATTACAGCGCTAGGTTTGCCAAATCCCTAAATGTAATATATACCATATATGTACCTATATGTATATGTACATCGTTTTACAAAGGAGTTACGTATACGCAGTGGTGTATTCATAAAAATTTTTTTTTATTAATTTAAAAAAGATTATTCCATATTCCTTAGCTTTAATATATTTTATTGGTACAAACCTGTTCAAGAGAAATTGTCTCTTTTGTTTTTAAAATTTTTTATGATTCTTTTTAAGTATAAGAATATTTTTCATATAATAACGATATTTATTTTCATACAAATTTCTAATTTTACTTTTACTTTTATTCATATTAGCATATTTATTTTTTGAATGTTTTATTTATACTTAAAAGTTTTACTTTTAATTTTTATTTTTATATGTTGATATATATTTTTATTTAAATTCTATCTGAATTAATTTTTTTTTGGTTCAATTTTTCCTTTTTTTATGTATTTCTTTTTAAAATTTAGTTTCAATTTAATTTTGAATTTTCGCTAATTTTATTTTTAGTTTATTTAAATTTTATTTGTATTCATATATTTATTTATTGTTTATTTAATTTAAATCAAATTAATATATTTTTATTTTTGTATTATAGGATTTTTGTTTATACCTTTTCCTTATTTCCTTTTTACTAATATATTTGTTTTAAATTTTGTTTTTCGTTTTCTAAATTATTTTTATATTTATTTTAATTAATTTTGTTTTTATTTATTTTTTCTGCCTATTTTTTGTGGAGAATTTCGGAGAAGTCATTTTATACTGTAGAATTCGCAAAGTAAAAAAAACTTCCACTCTTCTATCAATTCTGGATTGGAGATAATATTTACCGGGCTCGTTAGGGTTGTTGCTCATTAGTTGCGACTTTTTATATTCTCTTCTCCAGAAATGACAAAATAAGATAAATTTTGTTATCATCGAATATTCAAGTTTCTTTTACTACCATCAATATCATATCTGCTTTTAACTGCGCATGAATAGTTTGGAACAGTCGGAAATTCCAGGTTAAGCTGAGCCCTCTGAGAGAACCTACTACTAACTTGATAGGTACAGTTCAACTGAGAAGGTATTTTTCAAGCTCTGTCTTTTCGGCGGTTGACGAAACAACCAGGAGAAAAGGTAAATCTGGCATAAAGTTGAGTGCGGTACTGCACAGGAGAAACAAACCAAAGAAAAAAACAAAAGAAAAAAGCGTGTTGAAGAAGTTCGCTGACAAATTTTTCGAAATTATTTTCCAGAGAAAATTTATTTCTGATTCACTGAATCTTTTGAAAAGTTGTAGTGTTGATGGCGATCGAATATGGATGCTCCTAGGCACTCTTTTAATAGTAAGCCAAGTCTACTGTCAATATAGACCACCCATCACATATCGTGCACTGAGATCAAATACCAATGTATATCCTTGTTCAAGGACCGAAAAAATTCATCAGACTAGAAAGTTTGTATATTCTAAAAAATTTTATATTCTAAAAAAATTTTTAAGTGGCTTAAAGCAAAAGAATGTAATTTAAAATAAGCATAAACACATCCACGCAAATATTTATTCACACTCATATAAAACTATATAAATACAGACTAATACGATCTTTGAGATATTGATTGCAATCACTTTTTGGTCATCAGTGGAAGAGTTTCGCTGAACATAGCCAAATACACATACAACCACAACCACACATTTATATATATATATATAATACATACTTGTGATTGCATGTGCATATCGGTCAACCCCCCAAACTGGCAGCAAGTTTTTATGCATTTGTTTTTGTTTTTATTTTGGCGGGCTCTTCACTAACAGCGTGTAACAAATGGCGTGCTTAGTTCAGTTTACCCAAAATATTCGATTGCTTGAGCCACTTTATATATGCACAATTTATTTTGTATTTTTTTTTTTTTTGTTTGACTCTTCCTGGTGTGTAAGTTGTCGGTAATACTAGCTTTTTCATTTCTACATTTCTCTATTTGTGTAATTGTTTTGTAGGCCGCCACTAAAATATATGTATTTATATTAACATTTACGTATATAAAAAATTTTTTTTGTTATTATTTTCATTTATATATATATGGTTGTTATTTTTGTATTTTAATTTTATTTTTTATTTTTTATTTTTATATTTTTTAGCAATAAAAGTCACTTACCATTTTGGCTAAAAGAGATATGTGCAGCCATTAAATGGTGTATTGCGTGCAGTCAATGGGCCACGTGGGACATTTTTCGAGTATCAACGGCAATCGAATTTTGCTATCTATTTTATTTTGGATTGACACTCGAATGTGGTGATTTGTGTTTAATCGTTAACATGAGTTTTTATTTAGTTAAATTTTTTGTTTATTTTTTTTTATTCCAGTGCTGAATAAATTAAATAATATGTAATCTAACTTCTCCAAATGATTATACTAGTATGTGGCAATAAAAAAATATTTTTGCAGTGGTGGCTCTTGACCGATTAATATACCGTGGTTATTGCCAGCAGAGCGTCATACGTTGACTAATGCGAGCCATTAGTATGCCCCTACGGGAAAACATTCTTTCATAATCACTTATTATGTAACTATTTGTTATTTTCCATCTAATATAATTTATCCACTGGAGCGGAATGTTTCAACAGTACGAAATAGGCGTCAGGAACTCGTTGTCGCCGATCTTCATCTTGATTACGTATCTTTATAACTCTTCAGAAAAATATGTATAAATAGTTATTAATTATTTTTGCAATAGATGGCTTTAATGATCTATACCTCGCGTTGTATAAGTGCGCTTGGATTACGTAGGATGGCATTACATAGATAATTTTTTGTACTAAAAAGAGGATGGAAGAAGTGTTGATCACGTAATTCAGCAATGCAGATGGACACCAGCAAAGAGAAAATACGATATATATTACAAATTCTCACAAAATGTAAGTCAGGTAGCAAAACGTAGTCTTAAATAATTGTAAAAAAGAAAAAATATTTGTCGTTCAGAACAATTAACAAATCCATTCACACAGGTACTCAATTAACTAATTGAGAATATTAAAACATTTATGCAATTGCTTATTATTGGGACAATGCACACGCAACAGTGTGTTTATTGAGAAATAATTATATTGTAATACGAGCTATAAATCTCGAATTATTTCACATTAATTGAACGTATGTGAATACTAAACTCCGAGCAGCAATTTAAAGCTTAATTGCATCAGCCTATTTGAACACACTCTGCTTAGCATGCATGAACATTAACCTTGCCCAACCAAATACATTTAACCAAAGGCTCTTAGCATAATTGGAATGAGTTTTGTTTAACACAAACATACAGTCGTTTATATTCACGCATGTATTATATATGCATGCATGTATGTGTGTATTGATTGAATTTGCTCAACCATCCTTCATCAACTGATCTAATTGAATGAATTGTGTCCCTTTTTAATGTCCATATTCTTGTTTCTTTTCCACAGAAAGGTTAACTGTTGTAAATAAACAACAAAGTTGGAAACTTTACAGTTGTTCTATGTTTGTTTTTTGTACAAAATTAAATGTCATGATCCTTTTACGCTCGGAAACATAAAAGTTAACCACATAAATGGTCAACCCGCACACTAAACTTCCAACTAATTTCGTAGTGTCACGCACATGCACAAACTCTACTACACGCGTAGTATCTATATATACCCAGCAGGGAATGATACTAGTTGTTTACTAGAATCCAACTAGCTTATATTTTTATACCAACTAGTTCATCTTCCTTTCATTTTCCACGTAAGCAACTGGAACTTTTTACACGGCGATATGCTGCTAACTCTCAATTGCCAGTTTATGCATTAGCTTGATACTAGTTAAATACCAGTTCATATATAACAGTTAAAATACTGCTTCGTTCGTATCAGTTAAGGACTAGTACGCCACAGAACAGTCTGCATTCCAACCATTTCAACCTATTTCCATAAATTTCTTTTATTTTTGTTCAGGTTTGATATGAGAATGGGTTTGAAAAACTTCTTTCACGGAAAGTGGACTTGGGACCAACTAATTTGAAAAAAGCGCACTTATGATGCACTTTACTTCAAATTTGATGCATTACTTCTCTCCAGGAAGTGGATCAGATATCAGATTTGAAGCTTAATTGGGTCTTTTGCAATTTTTACAGTTTATTAAAATTTAAAAAAAAACACAATAATTTGTTATTGTTGTTGTTGTTGTAGCGACAGGTATAATATTGTGTGGTCGGAGCTTCTAGTTAGTTTTGGGTCCACCTTTTTCTCAAAACGACAAACTGGTATGAATTGGTCCGCAGTATACTAGTTCAAATACATACATATTAAAATTTTTGCAAAATAGTCCAGGTTTTACGGAAACGTACTAGTATTATTCTAGTCTATGACAAACTATTATATTTTTGTCTTTAAAATACTAGTATTTTTGGATTTTAGTCTACCTTTGCCCTACAGGGTATTTACACATAGCGACAGCGTGTACGCACGCAGAGTTTTTATTTAAAACTTAAAAAGAAAAGACGAAAACTTCTTATCATTTCTTTGCTTTCTTCGAAACAACAGTTGCGTAATTTTTTTTTCTGCATTTAATTGAACTTTCAGTGCCGGAGGTTGGCAATGGTGAGAGAGAGTTGATAGTATTCTTTCAAAGTTGCCACGTTTTCTTCTTACAATTTTGAGGCAACGAATTTTTACTTTTTCGAGTTCAGCTTTATGTTTGCCAGAAGTAAAATGAATGAAAAAAAAAACAAAAACAAAAGAAAATCAACTACTTGATGGTAAGAGTGGTGGTGAAGTGAAAATTTATTTTCCAACTCCTCAAGCGTAGTGGGGGTGGGCGAAGTAAGTATTGACCAATTTGGCACTCGCCATTCAAGCATCGACTCAGTTAGTGTGCACTTAGCAAATTTTTTGCACTTAGTATTGTTCTTTTTATTTTATTACTTTTTTGCAATATTTTTTTTTCATTTTCTGCTTGTTTCGTGCTACGGGTTCACTTTTAATGTATGGCTTTTGCGCGCGCTTTGATGACCAGCTATAAAACTGTCGAAGTACAGTTATTTCAATGCTTCTTCGCTTTATTTACAGTGCTGCGTTGATTTTTCGTGCCTTTTTTGCTACTAAATTCTTATTTTTATCTTTAAAATGTTTTTATTTCAATTTCAATTCGGATTTATATGTGGTTTGCTCACCATTTTATGGGTTTGTTTCTATTTCCCATTTTTTTTGGCTATATATTTTTTCTGTTTTGTTAGTTTATGATTTTTCACTCGTTTTTATGTGTCATGTGGGAATTGAATGAATATAAATATATTGAAAATATTGTGGATAATAGGCGTGGGGATTGAGTCTAACTGCTGAAGCACAAGAGTTGTTGTGAACATATGTATGTGCGGGTATTGCATAATCTCGGTAACCGAAAAATTAAAAAAAAAAAAAATTTGAATTAAAAGTGATATATTTATATTATGCGAATGCAATTTTTTTTATAAAACGAATTTATTTTTTTCTACATGCCTAATTTTTATTTATTTACCGTCAATAATTTCATTAAAAATATTAATCCTAAATATATTTTTGATGTTGCTCTACCCTATTCGTGAGGTTGAATGATGTTCGTAACTTTTTTATATTAAAAAATTGCTACAGATAATTTTAAAACTTTTTCAAGTGCAATAAATGTTTTTCTTGATTTTGTTTTTTTATAAGTTTTTATATTATTTTAATTTTTATGATAATTTTTTTAAACATTCCTCATGTAAGACTATAAAACTTTAAATATATTTTTTATGAATAAATTTCCTCATTTTTTCTGTAAATCATTTTTTAACAAAATTTATGTTTTTGTTAAACTTTAGTGGGTTAAAAAAAAAATTCCAAAAAAAATCCACGAGATTGGGTGAAACTTTCTATTATGATGAACGCTTTGTGCTTAAAAATTTTAAAAACAGTATTCTGAGGACTTAATATAATTATCAGCCGAGTGTTTAATATTCCATCCAAATATAAGACTTGCTTACCTCTTCTTCTTCTTCTTTATTGGCATGGCACCTCTAACGAGATTATAGCCGAATCAATATTAGCGCGCCATCCATTACTTCTTTTGGTATCTGGCGCCAATTGGAAATACCAAGTAAAGCCAAGTCACTCTCCCCCTGATCCTTCCAACGGAGTGGATGTCTTCCTCTTCCTCTGATTCCACCAGTGGATCATTCTCTAAACTACGTCAATATCATCTTATAGCTCGTACAGCTCTCATCGATCCATCGTCTGCGGTATTCGCCGTTACCAATGCACAAATGACCATAAATCGTTCGCAAACCTTTTCTCTCGAAGACTCCTATAGCCGACTCATCAGATGTCGTAATATGAGCGACTTGTAAAGTTTGGTTTTCGTTCGCCGAGAGAGGACTTTACTTTTTAATTGCCTACTCAGTCCAAAGTAGCACCTGGTGGCAAAAGTGATTCTGCGTTGGATTTCAGGGCTGACATTATTATTGGTGTTGATGCTGATTCCTAGATAGACGAAGTTATAGGAGATATTTCGTCTTACCCTCATTCACTACCAGACCCATCATTTGCTTCCTTATCTAGTCTGGAAAAAGCAGAATATTGCACCTGATTAGCTCTTCACTGCCATATTTGAATAGCTCTGACGGTAATCCAACGGTCCCTGCCGCTTTGTTGGTTTTTTAGCGGACGATTGCTATTCGGACTTTTTCATAGTCGGATAACAGAACAAATTTTCCATCATCATCAATTGGAGTTTCGGGTTCACCATCTCCGCGTGTTTCCTTTTCACTGCCATACAGCAGGCTTGAGTGTTCTCTTCATAAATGCAGTACACTTTGGGCATCCGTCACTAAGACAGCCCCATGGGTCCTACAAGAGTTTGCTCCAGTCTTGAAACCTTCCGAAAGTCACCGTACCTTGTCGTAGAATTTTGAGCATTACCCTTGTCGGCCAGATTCTTAGGCTTCTCATACTTACGCATTTCGGCCTCTGTCGATGTTGAGTTCTCGGAGTGTACGCACGACAATAACACTGGAGACATGTCTTCAGACTATCACAACATGATCGATATGGTTTTGTGTTTTTCGATCTGGAGACAACCAAGTAGCTTAGTGAATTTTTTTGTGCTGGAATCTAGTTCTATAGACAACCATATTTAGGGACCCGGTGAAGTCGATCAGCCTCAACCCGTTGGGGGATGTTTCGTAGTGGAGGCCGAAGTTTTCAACTGTTGCTCCACAAATACCTTCTTTGCCCACCCTGGCGTTGAAGTCGTCAAGCACAATTTTGACGTCGTGGTGGGGGCAGCGCTCATGAGTGCGTTCGAGGCGCTCGTAAAAGGCATCCTTGATCAAATCGTCCTTCTCTACGGTCGGGGCAGGGGCGTAAATTAGAAAGGTGTTAAAAATTTAGTTGTGATGTGGTCCGACACCGAATTTGCTCTCCTTTATATGGCCGCTGTAGTAAATTTCACAAAGACCAACCTTCTTCCGTTATTTTCTCGTCCATCGCACTTCCTAGACGGCGGGGATGTCAGCCTTCAATTTTATGAGGACATCAACCAGCTGGGTAGCGGCACCTTTCCAATTAAGGAACCGGATCTGAAATTGTAATCCTAAAAACATTTGCGGGGGTCGTCAGCAGAAGGGGATCTCTCATCCGAGGCTGATTGAGACTTTTTATTTACTTTAGTTTTTTATGTGGTGGGTGCCAAACCCTACACACCTGTACTAAGACCGGAAGTCGTGAACTGCTTTAACCATATGCAGTGAATGACAGTCAAAAACTCTCCTTACCTGTGTGAGCTTCTGTCCATGGCCCCATCCTCCGTGCTTACTTGCTTTCATAAAATAGCCCACAAAAACTAGTAAAATAATTTAATTTTAATTTTGAAGTTTGTATAACGAGCTCCTGGATATTAAGTGCTTCATTTAAATTTAGAATCAGTTTTCCATTACTCACAGAACGGATTGTTGTTCTTTTTATATTCTATAACCGAAGCTTGCTTTATTGAACTTTTTGGAAAATCTCTAACTCGTTTCATTATTTTCTTTGTTTATTTTTTGCGCTTCTTTGTTTCTTTATTCTTCATTATCACTCTTCAAATAATTTTGTTTCCTAGAAAAGTTTAGCTTTTAGTTTTTCTGATTTTTTTCCTTCTTTTTTTTTTTTTTGAAAAGAAGATTTCTTTTAGATCCAACTTGCCACTAATGTGCGCAATGTCAGACAAACCATCATCTATCCGGAAACATACATACATACTTACACATGTATAATGCTTTGAGTAATTGGAATGTGCGCCAGCCAGTCAACAAAAGCGTTGCTAGAATTTTGATGCGCGTAACGAGTCACGTGACTTGCACACTAATATCACTTATGTTACCGACACCGTTATTGCAACTAGCAACTTACGATGAAGATACATTTGTTGTTACCAAAATATCACACCCTGTTTGGGTTACTTACTTATCGGCTTGGGTAGGTGCTCTTTTGCCAATTCGTACAACTAAAGGACTTTCGCAACGTCACGTCACATCACGTACTTAATGTCATCATCATTGTTGCTGTTGTAGTTTTTGCTGCTGATATTGTTGCTGCTGCTGCTGTTGTTGATGATGAACACAAACAATTGAGTACGATGAGCTTTAACCGTCTGCCTACGCATTGTCCATGGCTAAACTTTGTTTGTTGTTTCTGTTGGCTACTCCTTAATACATTACAACTGATACCCTGTCTGCACCTCGTCGTCGGTGTCCCCTTTATTGTGCTTATGTGCTCAAGTGAACTAAGTAAAATTTGTGAAATGACACAAATGTTTCGCATCACTTTGTAGCTCTCTCTGCAGATAAGATACCCAGTTGTGTAAGCAGATGCGAGTGAAACATTCAAGCCACTCAACCACTCAGTCGGTCATGCAGACGAAATGACCATCCTAGTCCTAAAGTGCGTACTTTCAACGAAATTTAGACAACCAGAGCGCGTTTGCTGTCAGTTTACATTCAAGGGAAAACTTTGTACCTCCAAGGCAGCGGCAATGCATGCATTGTTTTACTGAAATACTTAAGCTCATCAGACCAAAGGGGGCTCCCCAGTGTTGCTGTTGCATTTTTAGCTAATCAACACGCTGACTACTCTCTAATACTATACGTAGCAGTACTTTCACTCATTCCCTGACTGCTTTATGTCACGTGATATCGACGAGCAAATGCTTTTCGTGTTTGCCCTAAAATCAAGAATTTTCCATTTATTGTTTTTTTTTTTGCATTGTGACTGCTACTTCTTTTTCCCGTTTTTTGTTTTACAACTGCAGAGCTGCTATGCTGCACTTTCTTACGAAAATATCTTTTGATGTTTCAGTTAATTTAAAAACTTTTCATATTACAATAACGAAAATGTATAAACAGAAAATAGAAATCAGAAGATGTGTTTGGAAAAGATATTTTTGCGTCTAGATCATTGCCGAAAATTGAAGCAGTAATAAATGAACTCTTGAGAACAAATTAAAAGAATAGTTGCGTCCATGAAGCGAGAGAGCAAAGAATTTTGATATTGAGAGATATGGTTTTATGATCTTATTTTTCTGCGTAATAAATTTAATTTAAAATCTTCTTTCGACTAAATTGGCTCTGTCACATTTATTGCAATATTTTTCCTTTAAATGTATATATTTTTAATACGAGAATAGTAAGGAAGGTCAAAGTTTGCATAAAGGTTTCACTAAAAAAAAATATTTGGAATGTTGCTCCATACCAGAGAGTCGAATATCTCTCATTTCATTTTCATTCCTGGTTGTTTTAGTTCGGTCATACCACGAATTCGTCTACAAGTGTACGAAACTTAGTGAGAGAGATGTACGGATGGGATTATATCAAAGATAATTATGTTGAGATATGGTTCAAATCACTCCATTCCACCTATACGCCTTAGATTTTCTGGTATGAACCGCCAATTGAGACAACTTTTTTAAGTTTTACTTACACCTAATTTCATTCCCTTCAGGTGTATTTCTGGCACCAAAATTAAAGTTCATTTACAAAAATGGTGATTCAAAAGTCGCCACGTTTCGTGCTTACATAATAGTCCAACTGCTCCAGCAATTGTTAAAATTTTAAAGAAAATTCAACAAACTGATTCTGTAACAGATATTGTAAAGCCTACGCATCATCGCTCTGCTCGTTCCACCACAGTAAAAGTGTAGCTGAAGACCCGAATGTATCCACGTTTTCAAGAGCTGGGACTTTCTTACGGCACATTATGGCATATTACACATTTGGGCTTACACCTACATCCCTACAAAGTTCAGCTTACACAACAACAAATCAGCTGACCATTCACAACGCTGTAAATACATCGACTAGGTATTTGAACAACAAGCAGTTGACGGCGATTTTTTTCAGTGACGAGGCACATTACTCACTCTGGGAATACGTAAATAAGCAAATTTGTCGTTCCAATAATTCTCAAATAATTGAAGAGGCGCCATTACACCGAAAAAAAACTTACTGTCTGGTGTACTCGAGGTGTGATCGGACATTAATTTTTTGAAAACGACATCGGTCACTATCAATTTGGAGTACGTAGGCTGCTATATATAGGTCTGGCCTAGGCAACACTAAGTGTTGCCAGGTGCAATCTGACATTTCCATTGGAAAGTTTGACATTTTTTAGCATCACATCACTCAGAACGTTTTGTCATTTAATCGTGAATTGTTTTATTTACAGGGAATTAAAATATTCATCTCGGCCGAAAAATTAAATTAACTCGTGATCATTTTCGTGCGATCATTTTTCACAACTTTCCACGTGGATTATCACGACAAGAGTGCATCGATGAACTAAAATCGTTGTATGGCTATGAAGCACCATCCTACAGCACTGTGAAAAACTGGTACAACGAATTCAATCGTGGCCGATGCTCGCTCAAAGACGAATTCCAGGAAGGTCGTCCAAAAACAGCCGTTGTGCCAGAAAACATCGATGCCGTACGTGAAGTGATAATGCAAAACCGTCATGTAACGTACCTTCAGATAGAGGCATGCCTATGTATTTCTCCCACCAGCATACATTCGATATTGCATGAACACCTGGCTGTAATAAAGGTTTGTTCTCGTTGGATCCCGCACAATTTGAAAATCGCTCAAAAAAAGGCTCGTGTGGATTGCTGTAAAGAAATGCTGAAAAAATACGTTCGTGGTGCTTTAAAAGACGTTTATAAGATCGTCACAGGTGACGAATCATGGATCTATCCGTATGAGCCCGAAACAAAACAGCAATCGACCGTGTGGGTCTTCCAAAACGAGCCAAATCCACAAAAAAAAAGAAACACTTTCGTTGATAAATATTCGTATTTTCATTATTATACCAGAAATATATATAGCAACCCACGTATTATGCTCATATGATAACAGACTTTTTCTGCCCTGCAACCGAAGTACATAACACGCAGGAATATAACTTTGTTGTGACAGAAAATTTTCGTCCGTATAATCTCTCGTCTTGGCGTTATCAATTGCCCATCGAAATTTGTGTGCGGATAAATCTTAAATTCGTGAACATTTGGAAACCAACATTCGTCACGTTATGACTAAGATACCGTTCAATATGTGCCAAAAAGTGATCGAAAATTACTTCAAAAGGATCGAGATTTGCAACAATTCGTGAGACGGTTATTTGAATGATGCAGTATCTCACATATGATGTCAAGGTTCAAAGTTTATAATTAAGAAGGAGTTTCGTGAAGAAATTTATTTTAAATGCATCGTATTTGAGTTCATTTCCGAAACCACAAAAATGAATAGCTCGCGATAAATCATGGTTTTCTTTCATTTCTTATGATTCTGTGATTAGTTCTAACGTCAAGGCAGACACACCTTCTTTCTGAGGGGTCATCGGAGTGTCGTCAGAAAATTGTTTCCAAATATATTGATTGAATATTAAAGGGTTTAAAAACAAAACATTTTATTTTTCATAAATATTTTTTTTTTTAAATTTTGATAGAACGGGGCATGAGGAGTAAAAAATTCCTTATAAGGGGCAAAGATGCAATTGTTTCCCTATTATACCCATATTCAATACGTTTTCATACTAATTTATATTATACTGAATTATTTCCCTGTAAAGTGTTTTCGAAAATTAATTACGATTTGACCCAAGGGAAGAGGGAGAAGGGTGTGAACTTGTCTCCGGGAATAGTCTCCATTTATTTGACCCAATGAATGCATGAATAAAGTTTCTTCAAATATCTCAATCATGGCTTGAGTTATGATATAGGAATATAAGGACGGACGAACGAATAGATGAAACCCTTTTCTGGGTTTCATCTCGAAACTAGTATTGTAAATTAAATTTTAAAGTTGCTTTGAATAAAAGTTTCGGAGGTACAGCCTGGGAAAGCTGTCTGCTTTCTGTCTGGTTTAGCACTTTAAACATTAAAGGTGTTTTTCTCGGAACCGTGTTTTGAAAACCGGTTGCCAAAAGTTCTTGAAAACTACTCAACCTACCTTCTGCGTAAGCATTAGAGATACGATTCACGAGGATTTTATGGAAGATTATTCTATATTTCAATCCCAACTATTTAAATCACGTTAAAATTGCCCCAAAATTTACATTTTTTGTAAAAAAAATCTACCAAAAATTAAATTTTCACTTTTTTCATTTACCTTCGTCTAAACTCTAGTTTATGGTATTAGCTAAAACGAGATCCTCTTATTAGTTTTTATGTCAACGTAGACGCAACTAAACTCATGTGATGCCTTAAGAAGGATACGCCATTCCTTCGCAATAGGTTTGAGGGAGACGATCGTCCGGACTGTGATTGATTTTCGATTACAGAGCAGACTATTGTCCAGACGTGGTCAGGTGAACCGGGCTTTTATATAACATTTCGTTTCTTTAAGCTAAAGTCTCTTTTTGAGATGGTCTCATTAAGATATCTACGCCAGCAACTCATCTGCTCTTATATACAGACAAAAGAGAACGTCCTTCAAACCACAGTTCTAGATGAATGTCTTCCATTGTCTTTCGTAAGAAATTTCCATGTTTTATCGGTATTTCAACTAAGATCTCTGCAGCCTGTGAAACCTCTTGTGTGTAAATAAAACAATTCTTAACACCCACACCTCGAAAAAACTGAAGTGCTTGTACACATGTTTCTGTCACATTTTCCATTAACAGTTGTTATTGTGTACCTTTTAAGCCGAATGACTTACAATAAGAATATTGTTGTTGCTGAATGTCAGGTCTAACTTGGTTAGTGTCTTGCAATCAGTTTACTCATCACGCTGTCACGGAACTGTCTCTTAGCCTTTCTTTCAACGTTGTGGACTGCCTGTCAACATGACGCATTGTCAATGGATTTAAGGTCGGCAAGTTGTCAGTTTTTATTTTGTTCTGTTGTTTCTTTGCGCGCGCGCCGAGTGCTGCTCATTATTTCGTCATTGTGGCACCACTAAAGGCAAGCTGAGATTCCAGCAACAATACAGATGACAACATATGGCTTCTTAGCAATTTTTCTTCATGTTTTATTTATTATTTTCTTTCAACTCTTATTTTGTTTCTGTTGTATTTTTTCTTTTATAATTTTCAGGTATCCAAGCTGTCCTTGCAACATTCTGTTGCCGGTTGATGACTACAAAAATGCACAACACGTTGCCAACGTGATCGGCAAGTGAAATGAGCAACAATGAGCAGTCAAGCGCAAAAGAATAGTGGAAACAATACAAAAACAACAAAATCACAAAATGAGCAGAGTGTGTATTGCAGTGTCATCTGCTGTTGTTGTTGTTGTTATTATTGGTTTTGTTGGACGCTCGCTCAGTTAAGATTATGTTGACACTAAAATGGCAACAACTGTCAACTTTGATTATCGTCGCTTTGCAATTTCATCAGCGGCATCATCAAGAAAAAGAATAAGAACAATACCAACAACAGCAGCAGTAGCTGGTTGCATGCAACAATAGTGTGCGGTGCGAAAATGCTCATCGTAGGGATTTTTAAGGCACATAGCAACAGCTCGTAAGCGTTTCTGTGGCTACTTCTGCTCGAACTCATTTTCTTCAGATTGTCATTAATTAGCCTTCAATTATGTACACCAGTCTTAGCACGTGAGTGCAGTAAATCTGCAGCGGCTATACACGTATGATGATGGACAGAAGATCTTTGAACTGCTCAAATTAGTTCGCTCTGTTCGGATGTTTTAATTAAATAATAAGGATGTGCTCAGCAGTTGTGGGTTGAATCTTAATTGGTAAGTGAAACTTTACGACTGTCACATTTTATGTCTCTATTTTGAAAGTTCTCATGAAAATCCACATTCATTGAGCAAAGTCAAAAATTTTAACGACCAGTGGAAACTTTTCAAGAACCACGACAACAATGTTGTGAAAATGAAGCAATGACCCAACAAGTAACGAGTAGGTGATATATACCACAGCGTTCTTACAAAGGAGGTGAAAGAAGGGAAAGAGCCTTCCGCCCGAACGATTTAAACATCTAGCCACAATTTGCATTAAAGAGAAGTTTTGACTTACAACACCTCCTAGTTGAACGAGTTTGATGGGTGCTTGCCTGACGAATAGAATCTATGAGCACTCTGCCCGGATTCATAAGGAACTCTACAGTCTGTGCCAAGTGTCGTGGAATATGTCTCATCAACACGCCTATGTATAAGGACCTATTCAGGTCATTTTGTGAAAATACAACTTCAATGAACTCATCGGATTACACCACTATGGCTTTCGATCTGGTAAATACCCGTTCAACTGGATCTTCCACATACGCTGTGAGAAAAAGACCGACTCATACGAGTATGTAGTACCTCTTCCGTGAATTTTGTTAGTAAAAAACTTCCTCTATATCGCCATGTCAGGATTTGGTATTCCAATTATGTATGTATATGGTTCTGAATATCGCTTCTGAGCTTATCAAAAAAACTCTGGCAAGATTGAAAAACACTTTCCGAATAGTTCGATATTGAACTCCGTCTGACACAAGCCAGTTCTCTATCGCGTGAAGATATTATGATGTTGATACTCCTATTTGAAAGCTAACATCCCAAGCAAACGACAAATTTTTTTTTTTGAAAAAAGTTCTTCAAATCGTTATTTAAATTTGGAAATGAGAGAAATTTTCTAATGTGATACTTTTTGCTAGAAAAAAGATAAAGGTCCTACGAAAACGTATTAAAAAATTTGCTTACTTTATGGTGAGAATGAACGCGGGAATGATTTGTTAGATTCCAGTTCAGAAATTTTAGTGTCAAAAATGCACCTCATGCTAAACGGCCAGCCACTCAAAAAGCCGATGAATTTGACAACTAGTTGAGGAACGCCACCATGCAAACTATTAGGAGATAACGAAGATATTATATATTACCCATCTGATAAATTATATATATATGATTGGCGCTTTGCAACCGCTGAAGCGATTTTCTGCTGAGCTCCTCCTCCAAATTTTGCTTTTTCAATAAATGATGGAGGGTTCTACAGTTTATACTAAGCCGGCTCCGAACGGCCGAAGGATTTTTATGAGGAGTTTTTTTCATGTCGGAAATACACATGGAGGAGTTGACATTCTCTGTCGAGAGGCGACCGCAATTATTTAGAAAAGAACAAGCTCGAAAAAAATTGTCTGAATTATCACTAGGGAAACGCTTCTTGAACACGACAAATCAAACCACTTCTTAAGGAACTCATCACGAGCGATGAAAAGTGAGCTAAATACGAACATGTGAAACGAAGAAAAAAGTATAGTTAAAAGCCCTCAAGGAAGGACTTCAAATTCTGAATTGACAGCAAGCAAAGTGATGCCGAGTGTGCAGTGGGATGGGAAGGGAGTTTTCCTTTATTAAGCTATTAAGCTTCCAACTAAATCTTCAAAAGCAACGTACAAAATTCAGGCAAAAAGAAAAGTTTCTATACTGATGAATTATGAAGCTATCCGAAAATTGGCAGAAGCTCATGGAAAATAATATTTGTGAGGAGCTTTTATTTCCAGTATGAAATGCACTTGGGAGGAGGCCGCAGTTAGAAAAATTACTATTCTATAACTTGAGATATTGGTCTGACTGCATATGGACAGACATACGAGGTGTGATTGATTATATTGCCGCGATTGAAGTAACCCTGCGACCTTGAAGTTCCCTTTCACTTCTCCCGGCATTGGCTCGTAGGAACGGTGAGGTGTATCAAATATGCGACGAAATTTGTATTTGCAGAGGGTTACCCACTACGTGTTTTCATAAGTACAGGGCTGTATTTTGATATCAGTCAATTTGAACTATCAAACAAAATATGTTTGGATATGGTTTTTGGTATGGTTATGAAAATGGATCGCTTAAAAATAGCACAACGCGTTTCGTCTAACTACTAAAATAAATAATAAAATTTTAAAGAAGTTCGAAGAGACTGGTCCGATCACAGATATTGTTCTGCTTGTGCAATTTCGACTTGCTCGTTGAAACTCAAATATCGCTACAGTAAGTGAAATTGGTGGCAAAAGCTCGAATACATCTGTACCTCGACTTACACCAACATCCAAACAAAGTCCAGCTCACGCAACAATTGAAACCAACCGACCATTCACAACGCAGTACATACATACGAGTACGTCGATTGGGTGATTGAACAACAACCAGTGGAGAGCGATTTTTAAACAACATTTTTTTTAGCGACGAGGCACATTCCTCACGGGGATATTTACGTCACATTAACGCTCCGAGCATTCTGGTGCGCTCTTTGGTCCACAGAAGTGATTGGATCTTATTTCCTTTTACGGAAGAATACCCATTCCGGCTGAATTGATTCCCTTGACTCGTTTTTCTATATCAAAACCTACTTACTAAGAGCTTTAAATAAATAAGTAATTTCCTACTGCTTTTCTGATTGAATTTGTAGCAGCTAATGAGCCCATCTGTAGCTGTTTAGTGTAAGAGGCAAGTGCAACCGCGACCTTCCGTGATCGATCTCGGGTTCAGGCAGTTGGGACTGTCATTGATTTTTGGTCACCGGTCTGTTGAATTATCCTTCAGGCTTGGCCCTAGGTTTGTTAGGCGGGAGGTGTGTAACGCTGGATTCGTCGCCAAAAAGCTGATCACTCTGGCTACTTTTACACATCGACAGAGATAACTGTATTTTTTGAGCACTCAAAACCATAATTTGATGAGTCCGTATCATTTTGGCTTGGCATCGAATGACTTCTTTTTATTCCAGAACTTAAAAAATAAACTGAGAGGTCATCGATTTTCGGTACCTGAAGAGCGCTTGATGTGTTAAAAACGCATGTTTTGGATATCTCTTAATCAGAGCTGCAAAAGAGCTTTGACAATTGGTTCAAGCTCAAGTAAGAGATTTTAATAAGGAACAGTTTGAAGAAAAATAAAACAATTAAGCGATTTTCTTTAATTCATCTTTCGTTTCGCTCTTTAATCCCGCAAAATAAAAGGCAGGGGGTAAACGAATCCTAAGATTTGCTGACATCAATCTAAATCGGTATTTGATACCAGATACTGGACCATCCATGTTTCTCTATAGCTGATTATATATAGAAAAATAGTAGTTTCTGCTGGAAAGGTACCTTCCACACGCTTTCTTTGGAAGACTGCGATAAACAGCATTACTATTTTGGAGTATTCAACGGAACCCGACTACTTTTATGTACAAAATTTTGAAAACAGTATGACATGTGTTATAATTATTGTTTTTGTTAGATGTTAGGACTAGTGGTCATCCGACTGGAGGTCGGACGCAGCGAGGTTTGCAAGTATGACAGTTCCACAGTTGAGTATTTTCCAAATATAAAACAAAAAAAAAAGCATAACAAACTAACAGCAACACCAAATAACACACCAAAATTTTGATTGCAATCAGAAGCATTAATTCAAGTTGAATTCAGACATTTTTGTAACCACATACAAAAACAATAACTTTCTGTGGTCAGTATAAATTTTAAACGACGAACATCCTTTTCGCTAGAAACTCTGTCAACGACACGCTTACGTGGAAGTTCCTTTGTACGACACATGCATACACTTATATGAGTATAGCGTACATCCCTACAACCATATGTAGGAATATATGTACAGACGAGAATCGCTCATATAAAATAGCGAATTATAATTTTAATGCAACAACTGCGGAAAATTACATTTTTACATAAATTCTAGTGAAATTATTCAGGAAAAAATGTTTCCTTATCACGAAACTTCATTTTTTGTTCTCTTTATTTTTGCCATATTTTCTTGTTTTTGCTGTTTCACTTTTTCGCAATTTTTTTTTTATTTATATATGTAGTTTTGTAAAACATTTTTTCCATAGCGATGAGATAGTTTGGATAGCAGAATATGTTGTTCTGTAGCGGCTTGAGTGTGTGTTTGTGTACGAGTGAGTGTGTTTGAGAAAGTGCTATCGTGCAAGTGTGTGTTTTGGCATGTGGCTGCGGTTTGTTGCAGCTGAGTTACGCTGAACAAAGTTTCTCAACCAACCAACCAACCAACTAGCCAAACTCAAGCGAGAGGTAATGTGCTGAGCGGGGAGAAAGGCAGAGCAGCAACTTACGCTGAAAAGCAGCGGAATTCAGTCACTAATTATTGTTATTATGCTTTTTCTACAAATGTTATAAATAAAAAAACAAGCGAAATGTGGGTGGTGAGGAGTAGAAGTGAGTGCAGAGCGGAACGGGGGAGCGCTTGTTGGTGTCGGTTAAAGTAAAGTAGCGCGTTACAATGTTTTCTCAACGGATGTTGCAGCCGCAAGTCACACCGCTGTTGTTGTTGTTGTTGCTAATATTGTTGCAACTACGTTGTGGCAAGTTGTAGCAATTTTATTTGTCTGCGGTTATATCTTCCTACCCAACTTGTTTTAATTTTTAGTTTCTTTTTTTTTAGTTTTATTCTTATATTCTGCTCCTCGTTTTGGTTTTTTTCTTGTTTTCTGCATCCGCTGATTTTATTTTATTTCTTTATTTTTATTTTTTTATTTTTTTTGGCGGTTGCCATTGCTCGCTGCCACATTTTGCTCCTACCTTTTACTAATTCGGTTAGTAGCATGAGGAGTTGACGGTGTCTTTGGTTGTAGTAAATTTTAGTAAAAATGCCATTTGCTTTTTATTTTGTATTTTTCTTTTTTTTTGGATTTTCGTAAATTTATTTATTTTTATTAATAACCTATACCGATTCTTATTGTTTAGTTCTAAAGAAACTAGTGAGTCAGTACGTCAAAGTACTCTCGTGGCAGATACCCTGCTGATGTAACGTGGATTGGATTTGACCAGAACACTGCCAATACCATATCTATTGCTGTTATACTAAAGTTGACGTTAAACCCTCATCATCTCAAATATTTCAAAGCCATTCACCTATATAAATCTGAGACATTTTCTAACATCGCTTTAAAGGTCAAAATACGGAGTTTTCCAATAAGAAATACTATTTTGATATCCCAAGAAACTTTTCCCTTAAAAGATCGATGGATTCGTTGTTCATGTGGCACGTAGCGGCGTCTTGTTGAAAGTAAGCATTGTCCAGATCAATATCATCCAATTCCGACCATCATCTATCGATAGCGTAATAAATTCATTTTCACAAAAGTAAGGTCCAATGATTTCAACAAAAAATCTTGAGTTTTCCGAGCCCCAGATGCAAAAGTTTTGTTTATTGGCATAGGCATCGAGGTGCCTCATCAGTCAAGATGATTTTTCGACGACATTTTTATAATTTCAATGTGTTGTTGAAGTGTATATCCATCCATTTTTAGTACTGGCGTATTTTTTACTTG
Organism: Ceratitis rosa; assembly: GCA_037013455.1. Classification (NCBI taxonomy): domain Eukaryota; kingdom Metazoa; phylum Arthropoda; class Insecta; order Diptera; family Tephritidae; genus Ceratitis; species Ceratitis rosa. The sequence continues at coordinate 14,953,375 of JAWMAG010000054.1, forward strand.
TCAAATGTTATAAATTTTCAAAAAAAAAAGCTTCAAAAGAGACATACGTGTATACTGGAATAGAAGGTTATTCAAAATAATACCTCTTATTAAAAAATCCTTTATGATATGTTTTGATCTCGTCTATCTACCATTTTCATACCAATACACTTTATGATATATAATTTTTTCAGTAAATGAATTGACCTAATATTTATTATGACTTGCTTACGTAGGGCTAAGGGATTTATATGGGATTCTTTTTTTTCAAATTAGAATAAACACTCGAAGGGATTAATATTGCCTGGCAATTAGGCTCATAATTAAAAAATATATTTTTTCTTATTATTTTTCTGTAATTTGAATGTTGGTCTAGCCACAGTTCGAAGACCCGACCATCCTTTTTTATATCTCTTATATAATACGTAAAATTGAAAAAATACATTTTAAATTTAATTTCAGTATATATTTTTTTTGATTTAATAAAATTTAAAATTAATTCCTCCTTCATCCCACTGTACTTAATGTTGTTAGCAAACTTTATCAATTTGTTTGCGCGCTTCACCACCGCACTGGCAGTAAGTGAAATGAACACAATGTCCGCTAGAAGAGCTTGGGGTGTGAAAAATTATAACACCACAAAAAATTATTACAAAAAGAATTTAAAATATCCAGGATGTTTGCACAAACTAAGAGAGAATAACCTGTAGGAAAATTCTTGTTTGATTCCTTCACATGAAAATATAACAGCAACAGTATATACAATAGCTAACATATGCAAATCTAAATACCTATCAAGGTTTGTGAGACGCGTATGAGAAGCATGAATGATGTTCGAGTCGGTGCTGATAATGCTACCTATATTTTTTCCCTTTATGGGATAAAAAGATATTATGTAAAGAAATGCCGAAGAGAAAATATAAAAAAGCCAATGTAAGTTCTTTTCTTGTTGGTGTAGCTACTCCAATAGAAATTTCTATGCATGTGTATAGATACTACATCCATATATTCGCAGAAGTGTTTGAAGAAATTTCTCGGTAGCAGTCTCAGTTTGGCTCTAATTAATATTTCAATTTAAATGAGATTTGTGAAATGGTTGCCACAATGAAGTTTTTCCTCTTAAAGGCGTAATTTCTACGCTGAAAAGAGGGATAGAGAGAGAGAAAGAAAAAAAAAACGTAAGAGGAGTGCCACAACGCTGTGGAGCCATGAATCTTTACAAGCACTACGGTCGCTGGCAACATGCTGTGTGCCACTTTCACATAATTGTTATTTCTACTAGCTGAAACTATTTTTATTTTCTTGAGTTAATTTAAATTAATACAAAATTAAATAAATTAAATTAATCTAATTAAAATAATCTGAATAAATACAAGAAGATCTATGTACATATTTATTAAAGCAGCCTTCAGATTCCGAAACTGATAGGTCGATTTTGTTCAAATTTTCTAAATATTGTACTTTACTGAAGTTAACCTTTTGAGAGAGTTGCTACCGGTAAGAAAAAATAAAATAATTAAATTAAGTAAGATAAAATAAAATAAATTAATATAAACAAAATAATATAAAACTAAATAATTTCAATTAAATTAAAATAAAATAAAATAAAGCAAAATAAATAAATTAAAATAAAACTAAATTGAATTAAATTAAGAAAAAAATAAAAATAAAATAAAGTAAACTAAACAATATTAAGATACGTTCTGATATCACCTATCTACCATTTTCATACGGAGACACTTTGTAATATTTATATAATTTTTTTCGGCGCATGAATTGATCTAACATTTATTTTGATTTGATTACGTAGGACTAAGGGATTTATATGGGATTCTTTTTTTCAAATTAGAATAAACACTCGAAGGGATTAATATTGCACGGCATATATTGGATGGGTGCATATGTTCGTGCCCGATTCCGCTGGATGCCGTACGAATCGTTTGAGAGTGGCGCTCGTGAAAGAAATATATACATATTATATATCGTTGGAAAGGTGACAGTCCGAACTGTAAATCAAGCATAAAATAACTTCATTTTGATTTGAGTTGCTTAGTGAAAAGACGCATGGAAGATGAACAACGAAAAAGATCATATGCGTCATATTATGTTATACGAATTCCGCAAAGGAGAAACTGTGGGCGCTGCAACTAAAGATATTCGCGAAGTTTATTTGGACCGTGCTCCAGCACTCCGCACAGTAAAGAAATGGTTCGCGAAATTTCGTTCTGGAGATTTTAACCTCGAAGATCAACCTCGCAGTGGACGGCCTTCTGAGCTTGATGACGATGTTCTAAGGACATTAGTTGCGAATAACTCACGTATTTCGACGGAAGAGGTTGCCAGTGAATTGAACGTCAACAAATCAACTGCGTTTCGTCGTTTAAAAAATGTTGGGTACACTTTGAAGCTCGATACGTGGGTGCCACATCAGTTGAGTGAAAAGAACAAAGTGGATACGGTCCAACAGCAATTTCTTTGCTTCGACGGATCAAAAACGAACCTTTTTTGGATCGGCTCGTGACTGGTGATGAAAAATGGGTCCTGTACAACAATGTTCAACGCAAAAGAACATGGAAACAGGCACACGAAGGGGCGGAACCGATGTCGAAAGGTGGATTGCATCCGATGAAGGTACTGCTGTGCATTTGGTGGGATATCCGAGGCGTGATCTATTTTGAGCTCTTGCCAGCTGGAGAAACGATCACTGCCAACAAGTATTGTCAGCAATTGGTCGAATTGAAGAAAGCAATTGATGAAAAACGTCCGATTTTGGCCAATCGCAAAGGAGTTCTTTTCCATCATGACAACGCCAGGCCACATGTTGCAAAACCGACCCTGGCCAAACTGAAGGAGATGAATTGGGAAATCATGCCGCATCCCCCATATTCACCCGACATTGCACCTTCTGATTATCATTTGTTTCGATCGCTGCAGAACAATTTGAATGGAAAAAAATTTAAAAATGTGGAAGACGTCAAAAACCACCTTGACACCTTTTTCAACGAGAAACCGCGCGATTTCTATGAATCAGGCATCCGTAAATTGGTTGAACGTTGGGAATGGATTGCCGAACATGATGGCGAATACATAATTGATTAATAAAAGAGCTTTCTTCAAAAAATTTAAATTTTAGTTTGCACTTGAAATCGGGCACGAACTTATGCATTCATCCAATATCAAACAAATATTTTTTTCTTATTAATTTTCTGTAATTTGGATGTTGGTCTTCACAAAATTAAAATAAAATAAAATAAAATAAAATAAAATAAAATAAAATAAAACAAAATAAAACAAAATAAAATAAAATAACATAAAATGTAATAAAATAAAATAAAATAAAATAATATAAACTAAAATAAAATAAAATAAAATAAAATGAAATAAAATAATATAAAATAGAATAAAATAAAATAAAATAAAATAAAATAAAATAAAATAAAATAAAATAAAATAAAATAAAATAAAATAAAATAAAATAAAATAAAATAAAATAAAATAAAGTAAAATAAAATAAAATAAAACAAAATAAAATAAAATAAAACAATATAAAGTAATGTAAAATGAAATAAAGTAAAATAAATTAAAATAAAATACAACAAAACAAAATAATATAAACTAAAAAAAATAAAGTAAAATAAAATAAATAGTACAAAATAAAATAAAATAAAGTAAAATAAAATAAATAGCACAAAATAAAATAAAATAAAATAAATTAAAATAAAATAAAGTAAAATAAAATAAAATAAAATAAAATTAAATAAAATAAAATAAAATAACTTAAAATAAAATAAATTAAAATAAAATACAACAAAACAAAATAATATAAACTAAAAAAAAACAAGTAAAATAAAATATATAACACAAAATAAAATAAAATAAAATTAATTAAAAAGAAAATTAAATTAAATTAATATTAATGTAAATAAACGGGACTAAATAAAATTAAATGAATTAATATTAAATAAAATAAACTTAAATTTATTGCAGAAAAATTAATTTAAAAAATTAATAAAAAAAAATATAATAACAAAATTGATTAAATTTCAATAAAATGAAAAATTGAAAAAAATTATAATTAATAACAAATAAATGTAATATATGAAATAAACTGAAATAACATAAATCAGAAAATATAAATAAAATAAATTAATGAAAAAAAATTGATATGAAATAAAAAATGTATATTCATATAAGTTATAATAAATTAAAGGTTTATAAATTGAAAATAGGAAGCAACATTTAATTGAAATAAAATTAATTGAACACAATAAAAAATGAAATTAAATTGAGCTAAATTATTTTAAGGTCAAGTTCGAATAAAAATTTTCAAAAATCGAAATTTTTTTCCTATAAATTGCTGGAAAAAATATATATATAATTGACGTTTTGTAACCGCTCAAGCGATTTTCGGCCGAGCTCCTCCTCCAATTTGTGGTTTTGCGTCTTGATGTATTTTCAACAAATGGAGGGATCTACAGTTTATACTAAGCCGCCTCCACTTTTAGAAATAATATAGCATTAGTCCCGAAAATTCACAAGACAAAGAAGTAAGTATAAAAGAGGGGAAAGCGGAGCGCCGAACAAAAACTTGAATCGCCTTTTTCTCGAAACCACATTTTTGCAACTGGGTAACACTCTTATTTAGAGCCTATTGAACTTATCAACATAAACTAAATGGTATTTTACGCCTAAAATGTCACTCTATGGTCGGTACTACAACCAAAAATATTCTTTGTTATTTCAAAAATTGATAAACAATTAAAATTGAAAAAAACCTTTTTTCTGAAGCCTTTTTTTGCTTCATTTGATTTGGAAATATTGTTTTTTAAATTAATACAATTTGTTTGATAAAAACAAGCTTTTTTGCAGGAATCTGGCCTTGAATAAAACAAAACTAAAATAAAAAAATTTAATAAAATTAAATTAAATAATATAGAAAATAGTTGTATTTGATCCGCATCTTTCTCTCGCTCTTAAAATATTCAAATAAAGTACTCCACAAATTAAGCTGTTGTTTAACTCAGCGAATTCACTTATCTAACGCAATTTACTACATAAATCTCTGGCATTGTGTTAAATTTGCGGTTGTGCGTTCATTAAATGTACTTGTCAAGCTCAATTTGCGAAAACCAAACCAACGCAGCAAAACGTGCAAAAATAAAAATTTGTTAATAATATTCACGCTGGAGTACTGCATTTAGCTGGTAAAAAATGTTAACTGTAGTACTGGCGAAAACCTCAAAAACAAAAAAACCCAACTAAACGTACGCATATAAATACATATATGTATTTATAATATCGTAATTATAGTCGCACAACCACAAATGACAACCACAGAGAGTTTAAAAAAATTATGCATATGTATATATGTACTTGTATATTTAAAGTAAATATAAATAACTGCCATGCAAACACATTTGAAAATACTAAAAATAAACAGCTGTCATGTTGTGAATATCGTAACGCTATTTTACACCACACCACTGACACTGGTGAATTTGGTCAACCACAGAATGAACGCAAGCCAAACAGCCAATGACAGCCGACGTCATTAAAAAGTATGAAAATATGCATAAATTACATTGAAATCAATAGACCAATGCTGATTGCATGAGTGAGTAGTGAGAAGTAGAGCATATAGTACAATAATAACAACTAGATATTTGTTTAAAATAAGTTTTTTAGGACCTTAAATTTTTCACAATGAACTAATTTTAATTAATGAAAAAGAGAAGAATAATCAGTCACAATTTTTTGACGACCTCCGAAAATCTGGGCAGAACAACAGTTCCTCTTCTGTGAAAAATCTACCGCGAATTGAAATTTCGTGCTACCAGAGATTCGCTTAAAATCCATATGGAAATATCTGTAATATATATATTGACCCAGTAAAAAGTAATCCATTGTTTTTACTTATTATTATGGATAGCTGTATTCACCGTAATTAGAATTATCCATTTTATGTCAAATATGCACAGTTTTCTTGATAAGTTTTTGCTATTTCGAAAGTAATGTTATTACTCTCAAATAAACCCTTGACCTTATTGCCATATATTGGAACGATCAATCTCCACAGACTTCTATTGTGGCCAATTCTTCATCAGCCAAATAATTCGATATAGAGAGGAACAGATGGTAATCCTCCAAGTAGGTCTGAACTATAAGGTGTATGATGGGAATTTCCCAACCAAGCTGTCGGAGCTTCTGGTGATTCCCTATGAAACACAATACCCCTCCTGTTGGCCAAAGCTGGGCGCTTCTGGGCGATTGCTTCTTTAGACGGTCCAATTGCTGACAGTTGAGGTCCAAATTAAGAGTTTAGTAGTAAGAAGGCAGCTCATAGTGAATGATTCTTTGCCATCAAACCTGGTTTGGAGACCTTTTGTGCTGGCTCACTGCACTTCGACCATGACAATTTTCATTTAACGTTGCTGTAAGTGATCAACTATTTACCACCACTCACCATCCGCTTCAGAAATTCAGAAATGGGAATTTAGTCCATGAGGACTTTGCTCATTAACTCACTTGGCAGCCAATCTCGAGCTTCTTTGTGGTTGCAAACTGTTTTCTGTGCAATGTTTAGCCCCTGACCAATCGAAATAATGCTCGCTTGAGAGGTCCGACCCGACGATTCTCATTATTTCATCGGAAATTTCGACAATTGGCCTTCGACGAAGACGAAATTGAGCACGTTGAACTATTACAGTATCGGAACCAAAAACGATTACATTTTCAGCTATTTAACTTGCGCTTTCGCCTTTATCGAAGAAATATTGTAGAATATAGTATATAATAAAATATTATTTACTAGACTTAATATATATTTAGCCGTAGCCTTTCATACAGTCTTTCCCTCCCTTTTTTTTGTGTGAAACAGACAGTTTTCTTCCCCAAACTGTTTGAGAAAAATAAAATATCTTGAAAAATCAAAGAGAAAAATTCAGATTAGCTCTGTATGTTCAATGAAAAAATTCAAAATTTTTTGAGCAAATTTAAGAGACAGACAAAGAACACATTTATTGCTAATGCATTTTTGACTCTTTGATGTTGTAAAATTAACTGCAAAGGCAATATATTTTGGCCTTTTATACTTATTACATGTGTGTGCGTGTGTGTCCAACTCGCTTTTGGTAGACTGACAAAAGCAATTTATTTGCAATCCAATCTGAATATATATGGCATGATTGTCGAAACGCAAAGAACATTTTATTAGGCGCATGTGAATTGTGCATGAGTGTGTACGAGTATGCGAGGATATGTGCTGAAAGTTGTTGAATTTCTTTCTCTTTTACATTCGCAAAAGATTTGCAGGTAGTATTACTATGGAGATTAAAAATTGAATCAAATATTTTATCATTTGTCTATTTTTGTTGAAATGGAATTACAGTTAGAATAGAGAATAGGGAATTATCGTAAAAGCCTGGGTTTTGTCATTCGTTCGTTTATATTTATATTGCGAATAATACAAAATACTCTTTTCCTCTTTTAGCTTCAACAGGTATGTACTTTACATATTTGAATTTATTATGAGATGGCTTAAAGAACATCATCTAAGGTTACTTTATTATTTATTATGAACTTAAAGAGATCGATTCGAGTTATTTCAAATTTGTTTCCAATGACTGGCTGTAATCTACTAAAATGGATAAGATCTTTTTTGTTAGAATATTTTCTGCGTGTATAGGCCATTGAGGGAACATAGAGCCTTTACTGATATATTCAACGTCTTTGCATATGTTCAATCCAAAGCAAACTAAACAAACAACCATTTTTTCACGCATTCAATGCAAAAAAACTGAAATTTCGCGAAGCTCTGTAAATATTACGTACTTCGTTTCAGTACTAGCAAGATCTCAGTTGTTGTTTAAGTTCAGGTGAAGCTATTTGAAATATATAGACTTTCTTCCATTGTCAAGAATTTGCATAGCAGATTCATCACTGGCTCTTTCGCTTTCACATCAGTTAAACAGCCATTAAATTACAAAACTCTGGACATCGATCGCTAGCCAGTTCCCCTTCTTACGTTCTCCATCAGTATGTTCAAGTCTTGAAATCTTCTGAAAGTCGCTACTATTTCTCATGTCATATTCGACTTCTGTCGGCCAACTTCACATCTTATTCATAGTTACACACGCCGACCTAAATATATTTCTTCGCTTTTCGCTTTTCGTTTCCATCTTCAACTAACGGTATTTTCCCCACACGTTTTTGTAATCAATAGCCACGTTGTGAAATAGGCAATCTTTATTATTCTTAAGACAAAAGCTCGACATTTCCTATAGCAACTGAGCTTCTTTCGACCTTTTTGAAAATTAATAATTTCGTTGAGGACTTGGGAGTCTGGGATGGTCTACCATAGTTACTCCAAGCCATACTACAGTCAACATTTTTTCGCCCCTTGGTGAAGTATATCAGTTTTAGCGCGTTTAGAAACGTTTCGCCAAGGTAAAAGCTATCTCTGGGCACATCGTCTGTCTGTTCCATAGAACCGTAATCAGCAATAAATTGAAAAATCTCCGTTAATTGCGAATAGTGAATTGATATTCATACACCGGGCGGAATACGATGTTACCTGTCGGCGGAGTCTCCGTTCTATTAACTGGCTGTTGTTGTTTATGTCCCAAGTACCTAATACATAGCATTTCTTATACGGTGAAGTAAATATTAAATTAATTTAGAAAATAAAAATATAACAATAACGATGTCAATGCTGAAATGGACCACCTTCAACCCTTGTCAAAGTTAATTTAATTTGACATTGTAGACAAAGAAGCTCTTAGATCGACAGTCGGCGATAAACAAAAAGGTTACAAAGTAAAATAAGGGAAATAAAGTAAAAATAATATATCAACAAAAAAAAAAAAAATCAACGATTTGAGGCAAATAAATGTAAACTGTGAACTTTAAGTGATTGACCGGTCAAGTCAAGTTTTCGAATACGGATGAAGCTGGATTGAGCAGAAAAGTTTTTGGCGTGCTCGTGTGGGTTTTATTTCATTATTTTTTCTTTCCTTTGATAGTATTGTATTGTACTTAGCAAAAGGTACCACTCTTTGTTGACACTTTCTTTTTCGCTAAATATTTTAATTATTTTTATCTACTTTTTCTTTAATTTTAAATATATATTTTTGGTTAAAAATTGTTAAATGACTTCTATACACAAGTTTTTTATATGAACTTTTTCTACTTCTGCTTTGCTTAAAAAGATGCTGGCGTTTACATCGAAAGAATTCGCAAAATTAATAATTTATACAGTATAAATTTCTGTATACACGTACCTCGTAGAATACGTACGTGCCTCCGATAAATACCAAACGATTTGCTCTGAGAGAGAAAAAAATCGATATACATACTTTGGTTAGAAATTTCACTTCATACTCTTCATTGATAAATCCAACGGGTGGTTGTTTGTTGAAAAGGTGAGGCTGAGGACTTGATTGCAAGCGGCCTCACTGAAGCCATAGAGCAGACTCATAGTGTTCTCCCGCATAACGTAACTATACTTTTGCGAACATTTCGCTTGATAAATAAACTTATTTAATTTCTTCAAACTATTTGTCCTTTTTAATGTTGGTTCTGGGTTCACCGTGAAAGATGTAACATCTGAATTGGTTCAAGGTCGGACACGCAAACACGCAAACATAGGGATCCAGCGTTTCGTCATCTTCTGTGCATTCTCTGCACTCAGGGGTAGATGCCCCGTTAATTTTCTTTTTCTTTCTGTTTTGCTTAATGTTAGTAACATTTTGATCTGTGTACAATTCACTCTACCCTAAGCACTAGGCAGCCCTTACCATGTAGCCAAGCTTATTAGAAAATGAAACTCAGCCGTGGCGTACTAAAAATAACAACAGGATGCAAATGGTGTGATGGTGAAAATTTATACTGCACCAAAAAATGAATTTGACCGCTGCGTGAGTCGAACTTGAACCTTACGAGCTATATTGATAATCTCTAATCACGGTTTGATTTCACCTTCAAAACACTGGTATTTAAATAAAATTTTCGCACACTGAATTACCTTCTCCTTGCAGGGCAGTTTTTACAATTTTAATTTCATATAATATACTGCAAAAATAAAAATTCCAGTGTGTGACTGCGACCGTTTATCAGAAGTTTAATATCTAAAATTAATTTCAAAATTACTCGTGCTACACTAACAATTTTTATTTCTCTTGAAATTGCTAAGAAAGGATTTGAATATTGTCAATGAAAATTTTTAACAGATAATTGTGAAATAAACTAAATGCCCGAAACTGAAATTAAATTTCCTCGAAATTTTTAATATTACGCATGACAACCCTTGAAATTAAATTTGTAAAATTTGTAGTGAAATTCACTAATAATGATTAAAATTATATGACCATGTTGAATATTTCCTGTTAAAAAATTGGTGATTTAAGCACTAAATATTTCCAAAAAAAACAAAAATAAATATTTAAATCAAAAAGTTGATTTATTTGATTATAAATAATACGCCAAAAAATTAAAAGCTTTAAATAATAGTTTTTATATAAATAATTTTATATTTTTTGTGTTCTTTTTAAAGTTTTTTTTTTCAAATTGGAAAATATATTTGGTGGCTGCAGCAGAAAACAACTTTTCATTCTCTCTTCAAACCGGAAATGAAAAACAAGGGTTGTCAAAATTATCAGAGTTTACAAGTCAGAGTTGCAATTTTAAGACTTTTATCAGAGTTGCATTGCGCACAGGGTGACTCCGCCACATACATATATATTAAACTAGCTGTATCCTGCAAGCTTTCGCTGTGGCACATACTCATTGAATGTATGAAAAATTAATCATGGTATATCCTTCTATCATAATTTTATTTACTCAATATTATACTTACGAGAATACAACATTTTTGGCTTAACCGTTGACATACATTGGTACACTTCCCGTAGAGAAGAGTAGTTTTGCTCCTCATCTAAGCAAAAGGATAACTATTCACCGAATTTCAAGTAAATCGAACCATAAATAAGATTTCTTTAATTAGATCAGTCCCTGACGAAATTCCAAGTCAATCGGTCGGTAACTTTTAGAAATTTTTGGAGATTACTGCATTTTTCCACACGGACATAAGATTTTTATATGATAGGAAATGAGGTTAGGTATATTCACCAACGAACGATAACTGTTCGAATAAGCAAATCGTAAAAAAAAACCAATTAAAAAAAATAGATTTGAAAAAAATAAAATATAATAATAAAAAACAAAAAAATTGAAAAAAATTTGTATGAAAAAATTCACTTTTTGGAATTTTACAATTTTCCGACTATTCTTCAGGAAATGTATAAGGTTTTTATTTTATTTTATTTCTAAACCTTCCCAGATCCACAAGGAACAACATCTTGAGACTTAGCGTCACTAACAAACAAACATTAATTTTTATATATTAAGTTTTAGGAATATATTTAATTTTGGCATTTGGAACACTCTGTCAAATGCAACTCTACATCAATTGCCTTATTGATACAAAACTTAAGAAAATCAAAATCGGTTCTTCCCCGGTTCTATATGTGTTGTCTATATATTTAGAATATGCATTGTGCATCGTATGCCATTTAATACGCTGTATGTATGTACATGCATATATAGCAAAGTAAATGTAAATTCATACATCCTATATGTCTATTTATATGTATTTATATTTATAAAATAAATGTAAACCTAATAAAAATTGGAAGAGATATATGTACATATGTAAATTTATATGTAAAATATGCACTTTATTTATAATATTATGCAATATTCTGATGAATTCGTTTTCTATTGAGATTATAATTTCAAATATAAAAAATTCATATGTACTACATGTGTATGGAATATTTTTTTAACATGAAAAAGATCGGAGTCCTTACGGATCACTAGTAGTTAGTACACATTACCGTCTGCCGGATTCATCACGAAGGGCACAAATAAGGAGAAATAAAAAAAGTACTAAAAGAATTTCACTGCCGTCATCGTTTGACTTCTTTCCTTTAATTAATTCCGGTTGCTCTAGATTTGGATATTTTTCTGTTTTCATATAGCAAACTGGCTCGCGACGAATAAATTCTATTTCTAATAGAAATGGTATGCTATCGCATTTGGCGCTAGCTTGTAAAATTTGTATAGCGGAAGATTGTTGGCAATTCGATTGAAGGAACTGTTGAAAAGAGATATTGAAATTAGTATAAATAAATAACATATTCTCTATATAGGTATACATGTATAAGTCTATGCGAAATTGCAATCAAAACTTTATTTACCTCATTAATGCCATGAGTCACATAAGAGTATTGCTCTATATTATAGCACATATTTGCGTCACAAAACTTTCCAGTTATTGCCAAAAATATCAAAATTGTTGCAGCCATTTTTCTCCACGTACAAAGTTGAACTGATCAATGCATTCGCAAGCTTAGCACTTGCTGAGGCGACAATAGCGTTTTCAATAATTTTGCATTTACATACATACACGTATGTATGTATGTGCATATGCATACACACATAGTATATTTATCAAGGTGGTTCAAAAATATGCATGTAATATGGTTGTTAAAATATATATGCATATGCAATATATATGAATATAGAAATTTAATTTAATACTTCAGTTTAATTAATTTTAGTTTTTTAATTTTAATTTTAATTAAAGTAATTTATTATATTATTTCACTTCATTTTATTTTCTTTTTCTTTTCTTTATTTGCGTTTATTTTTTACGTTATATTACTCGATTTTATTTCACTTCATTTTAATTAGTTTATTTTTTTTTAATTAGTTTTATGTTATTTATTTTACTTTCTTTGATTTCGTTTTAATTTATTTTTCATAATAGTTTTTTGCGGCCTGCACTATATTATTTTTTTTTGTTATAAGTTACTGAGCGAAAGGTCTATTTTCTTGTATGAATTAAATACTTTTGTTGTAGAACAAATAAAATTGGTAGAAGTGACAGCTGTTTCATCTTATTTAATTTAATTATATTTACTTTATTTTATTGTATGGAACTTTATTTTGTTTTATTTTATTTTAATTTTATTTATTTTATTTCATTATATTTTATTTTACTTTACTTTACTTTAAGTCATTTTATTTTATGTTATTTTATTTTATTTTAAGTCATTTTATTTTATGCTATTTTGTTTTATTTTATTTTATTTTATTTTTTTATTTTAATTATTTTATTTTATTTTGTTTTATTTTATCTTAATTTTTTTATTAAATTTATTATATTTTATTTTATTCTTATTTTATTTTATTTCATTTTATTTTATTTTAGTTTATTTTATTTCATTTTCAGTCATTTTATTTTATTTTATTTTATTTTATTTTATTTTATTTTATTTTATTTTATTTTATTTTATTTTATTTTATTTTATTTTATTTTATTTTATTTTATTTTATTTTATTTTATTTTATTTTATTTTATTTTATTTTATTTTATTTTATTTTATTTTATTTTATTTTATTTTATTTTATTTTATTTTATTTCATTTTAATTATTTTATTTTATTGTATTTTATTTTTTTAATTTTATTTTATTTTATTATATTTTATTTTATTTTATTTTATTTTTTTATTTTATTTTATTTTATTTTTTTTTATTTTATTTTATTTTAATTTATTTTATTTTATATTATTTTATTTTATAGTATATATTTTTTTGGTATTTAATGTAATTTTAATTTTTTTGTTTTACTTTATTTGTTTTTTTTTTAGTTTTATTTATTTTTTAATTCTCTATTAGTATATATTATTTAATATTATTTCATTTTAATTTATTTTTTCATTTCAATTTATTTATTTTTATTTTATCTAATTTAATTTATTTAGTTTTTCAGTTTCTTCTTTCTGTATTTATAATTTGAAGTTTTATTAGACATACATATTAGATTGAGTACACGTCAGCAGTAATGTTTGCCAATAAGAATATACATATATATTTAATTTGTAAACATGTATACATACATTCTAGCAGATATGAAAATACTCAAGCGTTCAAGCGAATACAATGTAATAATGTTTACTGTTTACGTTTTTGTTTAATTTTTTCTATATACCCTACGAGAAAATAAAAATGCAATTGATACAATATTTTTGTATTTTTTCGTATGTGTATATACATATGTATATGATGATATGATGATGCACACCAATATTATAGCTCTCTTATTTGCTGAAGCATTTATAGAGAGAGAGTTTCTCACTTCGCGTTGAGAGAAATGTTGTTCTATAAACATTTGAGGGTAGAGCAACAGATAAGGGCTTTTGTTCGAGTGCTTCTAAATGATTTTATGGTGATTATTAGGTATGTACTGCAATTGTTTCGACTTCAATTGAAAGCTGATCTCTCGTGTATTATTAATAGATTAGATTTTATATATTTTGCAATTTGTACGCTTTATTTCAAGTATTTCTGCTGCCAGCTTGTTTCGAATCACAAAAAATATATGAAAATTTTGACGTCAGTGTCAAGCTACCTAAAAAAAAAAGAATAAACTCTTTTAGGAACGGAGTGTTTGATTAAGAGCACACGTCCATTCAAAGCTCAGTTCAATTGCGAAAACTGGACAAGTGCAAACAAATTTTTTTCCGCTGCTAAATTCTTTGAAGCTGGCAAATAATTTTTTCGCAAAGCAGATTCACATGCACACTTCAAGTGCATAGTTTATCTCGCGGCTAGGCTATTCACACGTAAATATATATGCAATCGTACGTCACGCACATTCTCGCCTCCAAAGTGCTGCCAACTTCATCAAAAACTAGTTTTGCTTACTTTTCACACCATCTACTTTTCTACTACGCCTCTCTACTAGCTGCTGGCTATGAAGCAAATTTTTCTAGGTTGCTTCACATTCTCCTTGCTTTTGTATTCTTGAATTTACTTTGGTGCTGGCTACCTGATGGTTGTCGATGAATGGCAGCTTTGCTAACGGTTGCTTGGACAGAATTTTAATTTTGTTCAATCACGTGACTTGGGGACGTTGTTAAGGAGGATGCGGTTGAGGAAGAGGAAAAGGAAAAGAAGAGGAGTATTGGAGAGGGACTTTGCGTTGCTTTGTGTAAAATAGAGGCTTTACGAAACTTGGCATTGTTTTGCACGTATTTGAAACTTTGCTTCACAGCTTCACAGTTTTTCAAATTTTTTTTTTGCTTTCTTTTATCTCTCTTTCGGCCGGTGTTTGAATAATACTCTTCCCTTGTAAAGTTACATGATACACTTTAAGATGAAAATTTTTTATTTTACATATTTGATTTTGAAAATTTTACTATTTACTATGGGCTTGAATCCCCGTAGAAGAGAATTGTTGCGTGGGATACCAGTATCCTTCGGGTTTTAGTGAACTGACTCTGCATGTTAAATAAATAAATATAAGAAAAAAGAAAAATAAAAATAATAATGAGCAAAATGTTAATTTCGGCGCACTTAACTTTCCTGGAGAACACTTAGTTAGCCGAGCTTTCAACTAAAACTGCTGTCGTTAAGCACCGAATTCCAAGCAGGGTAAGTATATTCCTTATTTACTGCAATACGATCAAACTGGTTGCAAGTTTTTCGTTCAGCAGTCAGTAAAGTAGCTTTATAAAATTTCTTTCGCTGAAATCTGACGCTATACACCATCATATTTCGGATCCTAGCAAAGTTGAAGAGCCTCAACTCATTTGAAAATGTTTCATCATAAAGACTTCTTCTCTTCAACCGTTCCATCGGCTGCGGTATTCACCTTTCCCAACTCGCAAAGGACCATAAATCTTACGCAAAACCTCTCTCGAAAACTTCTAACACCGACTCATCAGTTATTGTCATCCCCCATGCCTCCGCACAATATAGCAGGACGGGTACCATAAGCGACTTGTAGTTTTTGGTTAATAATGATGATAATGTTGTAAATAAATAACACAACAATAGATTACATGACTGATGTTGGCGCAGTGGTAGAACACTCTCCTGTTGGTTCGATCTCTGCCGAGGAAGTCTGATGGGAAGTAAGTCGCAACATCTTTTCTGATTTCGTATAAAATTATTTGACAAATGATGAATTTCTCCTTCGAACATTTCCCGCGAACAAATTTTTTACAAATCCCGCAAATTTGTGTTGTTTTATTGCCTGCACACAATCGTATTTATTATTTTTCCTCGATTGAGAATTATTATTGGAGTTACTTGTTATTCCTTCTCGTTCATTTTCTTTTTCTTCTTCATAAAATTGGGGGTACTATGTAACAAACTCGCCTGCTAATTGAAACAGGAAAGATTGCCTTGATAGCTTCAACCCAGTTGTTTCCTGATAGAAACTCCACGAATTGATCCCCGCGAGATCGAGAGAAATATTGAAATATACCTTTACAGGCCATCTATTGGTGAACTAAATCAACGCCAAATTGGGTTTTATTATAGTAACTAATTAAATGTACGGTACTCAATATCACTACATTTTTCTTGGTTTTGATTTATAAATCGTTAGCGTACGGTCATGTGATTTGTATTTCAGTGTTGAAAAAAGTTTCAAATTATCTTTGGTTGTCTTAAGAAGTGCTGACAATTCCCTCCTGTTCGTAGGCATTGTTCCCACTAACGTTGTCCTTTTTGCTAATAATTTTGCAGCCAGAGATGCAGTCGTAAAAAAATTGTCGGTTGTAATATTGTTTCTATAGTTGGTGTAAGGTTCAACTAATTTAATCACAAAAAAATCGCCGAGTGGTATTGACGTCGGTCTGGTTTCATCATGTCCAATGTAAGACAAACCATTTACAAGGTATTTAGTTTTTACATCAGACGCTAACCAAAGCTTTATGCCAAATTTGGTTGCCTTGTTTGGCATGTATTGTGTAAATTTGCAACTAGTTTTCGGGAGAAAGAGTTGCTCATCAATACGGAGATCCACGCCTGGCTTATAACAACTCTGGGAGCGAATTTCTGGTGTGATCTATTATCGTGAAAAGAGCGGATGAAACTTTAGCAGCCATTATATATATTTTGACTTGTGCCGTTGGCTCTGATACTTCTCTGAAATTAACTGATGGTCTTCTGATTGTCAGCCCTTCTCGGACTTGCTGTCAAACAGTTCCATCAACAGCCGTGACAGTGTCTTTAAATTTTTGTTCATTATCATTTTCAGTGTCCGAACTCTTCGGCGCCTCTGCCCTCTACGGAGATCCAAAAAATACCGATTTCCATCGACAACCATATTACCATCCTGAATTTCCGCATTGTCTTGAAAATCATTTTGATCATCTTCAGAAATTGAATCTTCTTCACCTGAACTCACTTCACTTGTTTGTTGAAATCTTTCCAACTCTCTCACTGACCGTGAAGAATTTTTGTTGGTAAAAATAAGCTACGAGAAAAACGGAAAGTAGGTAATTGAATAACTGGATGATATAAGAATTTACAAAGAGTCAAATGATCTACAGAAATAACAATAAATATACGAATTTAAAGTCAATTTTCAAAAGGGGTCAATTGATCCTGCTTGGTACGTTTAGTATTAACATGAAATAAAATCTCCACATTAATATCCAAAAGCTGTGCGGAGACGGCTTAGAAAATGCTATAAGTCCTTATGTGTTTCAAGAGAAAAACATGAAGACACATATAGAAAATCGGAGGAGGAGCTCGGCTGAAAACCGCTTCAGCAGATATAAAATTAAATTAAAAGTATTACATAAAATAAAAATAAAATTTTTCAGATAAACCTTTATTACCAACCAATGTCCCGTGCAACAGGATCATACAATCTGAGTGCTCTAGGCGTTCGTTGGAAAGTAAGTATGCGCATTACTTGCATATTTTGGTTAAAACCAATGCATAAACGGGGTTTTTTACAATATTCCTATAATAACGAACCAGCAGAATATGAGTAGAAAAAACCTCACCAACCCTCCGAAATTCAACGCAACCATTTGCCAAATAAAAATGCACTTAGTTTGTAAATGTAAGAGTTAATGCAAATTTAAATTCAAGCTAAAAGCATCTAAATGTGTATAAAAAGCATGAAATCTTTTGAATATTTTCCACACTTTTCCGAGGAAGAAAGGAGAATCCACGAACAAAGCAACATTCGTTGCATTTTTTTGCAAAAAGAGAAGAAAAGAATAAAAAAATTTTAGTTATGAAAAAATAAAAATAAATGCACGAAAATGTGAATTATTAAAAGCAGCAAAAGTAAAGAATTTCTAACAACAAAAAAAAAAGAAAGACAAAAATAAAAAATCCTCCAAAAATGTAGTAAAAAGCTGCTACTTTGCGCTTCAATGATTCAAAAAATCTCAAAAGCAATTTCTTGCAGCAGCTGCTGGTGTTGAAACTGTAACTGTTGCTGTTGCAACGGTTGTTTGAGTGGAAAATATGGAAATTCCCAGCAGCGGGTAGCAAGCAGCTTTAAAAATAGATATAGGTATATGGTAGAGTCGTGCATACCTCGCGGGTACATATCCGTTGCGGTGTTGAGCAGCTGTTAAAGCCAGCACTCAAATGTATATGTAGACGCAGTTGCAGGATAATAAATATTTATACAGTTGTATGTAGTAGTGCATGTTATGTGGTTGAGTACGGACGCTTACACTTTGGTGGTGTGCTGTGGACACAGCATTGACACACCGTCCATGCTAAAGGGAAATAAAGTAAAGATAAGTTGAAATGTTTTTGCTTTCTATTTTTATTCTTCATGCCGTTCCTTAGCCAACTTTGGTGATGCATTCCGTTGATGGCTTGATGGCACTAAAGGGGACGCTTCAGGGCGTAAACCGCGTTTGAGCTCGTCCTTGAGGTCGGCTGTCACGAGCGAGTGATGTGGAAAATTCTTCATTCACTTGTTGTACGAGATAGATGTCCTACAAAAACTTATACAATTTTTAGTATTAAAAGAATATGTTTATATAATGTTTAGCATAAAGATTTAGTGGATGAGTAAAAACAATAAGTCTGTTGGCGCATATTTTGCAATTCTTTATTAACAGGGCATGTTGCGGTTCATGCATTAGAGAACATTGTTAGGCACTGAAATGTGAGTTCTTCTTCTTCTTTTACTTTCGCGCCAATCGCTACTTTTTGCACTGTTTGGTATCAGTTGGCAATGGCAAGATCAGCCAAGTTCTATTTTATCTGATATTTCCAACGCAGTTGAAGTCATTCTAATTCAATGCTTCCGCCGTGATTCGCTGAACTCTTTCAATATCAGCGTATATCACGTACAGCTTCATTGTACCATCGCCATCAACAGTGACGTGGGAGCCGAGTCGCGAATGCGAACACACGGCGCGGTTGTTGAGGCCAATAATATACACTCTTATAGAAGATTGAACCTTCTCTACTCAGCTCTGTGGCTCATAATATTTTCTCCAGAATAAGTTAAAAAAGTCACACGATAAGGAATTCCCTTTTCTGAAATCTCGTTTGATATCGAAGTGCTGCTTAATGTCAGCTTACACCGTCATATATGTTTTGCGGAATACCAAACTCAAACAAACAAGGGGTGTAGAGCAACTGAATTTCATGCTGTCGGATGATGCTTTAAAATCGACGAAGAGGTGTTATGTATCGATCCTCTTTTCATGGGTCTTTTCAAAGATTTGGCGCAAGGGTCCAATCATTTTTTCGACGGTGGGCTTTAGTCTTTCACATAATACGAGCGATAGGATCTTATATGCGATATTAAATAGGCTTATCCCACTGTAATTGACGCACTCTTGCGAGATCGCCCTTTTTGTGGATTGGGCAGAGCACACTTAGTTAGCAATCGTCGGGCATGATTACATCCGACCATATTTTGTACCTTGTCAGTTATTCGACGCCGCTTTTGAATAGATTGGCTGGCTATCTATCGGCCCCACCATTTTGTTGTTTTTTAAGCGGACAATCGCTATTCGAACCTCGACATAGTTGGGTAATGGAACGTCTTTTCCATTGTTTTCGCTTGGGGTTTCGGGTACGCCATCTCCTGGTGTTGCACTTTCACTGCCATTGAGCAGGCTGAAGAAGTGTGCTTTCCAAAAATTCAATATATGCTGAGCACCAGTAACTAGATCACATGCATGGGTTCCACAAGAGTTTCTTCCGGTCTTAAAACCTTCTGTAAATCGCCATATCCTTTCGTAGGATATTAGAGTATTGCCTTTGTCAGTCAGCGGGGTTAAATAGAAAATCATGCTCACTACTCCATCACAGGCAGGAATATGGGGGCAGGCCTATTCACTGACTTTTAGCGCGTTGGCATTGCACTTTTGGCCAGTATTTAAATATATGAATTTATACAAAAATCGCTCATGCATAATTTATACTGACTTTTCATGCAGATTTTTGTTTTTTTAGCAATAAAAGTGAGCTACTTAAATAATGTCAATCGAAATAGTCCAAGAAATGTATCCAGGTATGTGTACCATACATCACATTTTCATACTTTCGTACCAATATTTATTTGTACAATATATCTTACATATGTATGTATGTCATAGTCTACATTTCAGCTTGTTTATACCGGTAAATGTCTATTTGCATTACGTTGATTTACAAGTATTTGCATAACGCTCCACATACATACCTATATGTACGAGTAGTATATCCACTCAATTCCATTATAGCCAAAATTGTAACCAACGTCAGAAACCCCAAGATATGCATACCAAAAAAAAAAGTAAAATCGAAACCAATTGCATGTAAGAAAACACACACAGAAAGTAAAAGACCACAGAATCCTGGATACCCAGCAGACACTAAGAAAAAAATTTGATGCAGTACATTTTTAATAACACGATTAGTTGAATAATATTATTACATAACGAAAAACTACTTCGAAAATAAGCAGTACTTTCAGACAAATCATATAAGCAAGAGCATCTAGCGGGTCACTACCGATGTGCGTGATCTGTCATTGCCCTGGTGAAACACAATTGACTTTCTGTTGGGTACAGTAACGGTCCAAATTAAGAGTTTGGCCATAGAGAAGCAGGTTATAGTAGATGATTGCGTTCCAATACCACCAAACAGAAAACAAAACCTTTCTGCGGGCTTGGAGACAGTTTGCGTCGTCTGATGACCGTTTTCGTCTGTCGTTGCTTTAAGTTGCTTACTTCTCAGCACCGGTTACCATCTGCTTCACTGTCGACTCAATTTTATTACAATACAGCAGCGATTCGCAGATGGAAATTTGGTCTTTTGAGATTTTTATCGTTAACTCTTGTGGCATCCACACATCCGCCTTCTTGTGAAACCAGCTTTTTTGAAGTGGTTACTATTAACTTTTTTTTTTGCAGTATTTAGTTCCTGGATAATCGACGATTCCATTATTTCAACGATATTTGGAACATTTTTTACAACAAAATTACTAAACCGAAATCGACGAAGCCCAAATTGGGTATGATGGACTGTTACTGTGTCCATAAACACTGTGCACATTTGGAGCTGCTTGACTTGCGTTTTAGCTTCATCAAAGATAAATTGTAGAATACATCGTATTTTCTCTTAGCTGGTGTCCATATTTGAGACGCGTCCAAACTCTACAGAGTTAAGTGACACTTAAGACACTTCTCTCATTGTCTTTTTTTAGTGAAAAATATAATTTTTTAACACCATTTAGCGTAGTCCAAGCACACTTATTGAAACCGAGATAGAGATGACTAAAGCCATCTATCGCAAAAATAATGGATTACTTTTTACCAATATTTTTAGGTGAGTATTGAACCAGAAAAAGTTGCCAAAGTCACGTGAGCCTACAAATATATGGCGTAATTCTCATCAAATTAATCGCTAATGGTGCTTGTTCCACCGAAAACATGTGTAGAAAATTCTATCGTGGGATCCTCGATTCTTCGAGTGCATGTGGGATGGAAGACAAGACGGACGAACGAATAATCTTGTTATATATCGTTTTATCTCGTTATTTAATAAAGTTTAATTTATTTTTCGACTATTTTAAGCCGTTACACATAACCATTGGTATAAACCGTTAGTATATATGTATATAACTGGCGCTTTATAGCCGTCTCGATGTGTTTCCAAAACTTGGAGGGACCTTCAGGTTATTCTAAACAACCTCTGAATGCCTGATCGATTTTTCCAAGCAGCTTTTAATTCGTGTCAGAAATGCACCCACATTGATATACCTTTTCGAATCTTTTCATTAATCTTATATCATTTTGCACATTTCTATGCTCGTGGTTAGTGTTCATGACTCTTCGAACGGTAGTACACGGCTTTGCATACAGGAATAAAGTAAAAAATTTCAGAAAGATATTATCAAGCTGAGCTTTAACCAAAATCTTTACTGGGTACCCAAATGTATATGAATATAAATTCATAAAGGTGCATCTCAGTTCACACTCACGCTTTGGCTCAGTAACGCACACCAATCGTGCTCAAATCGCTGCTGGTTGCCAGAGCTTGGTGTGTGTGCGAAGATTAACCCAACGCTGATAGCATTAGCTGAGTGAGTGGCAAAAGCAGAGAGTGGCGGTGCTTAGAATACACACACACACACACACACACACACATACAAACTTATATATATGTATATATGTTCATATATCTCAACCACCACAGTAGTTCGCTCACACCTCTGTAGACGTCGCGACGTTAAGCCCCACGATGCTTCCACTAATGCTTCATCGGCTTGCAACACAACGATGTTAAGCAGCCAACCGATAAATGGATGTGTGTTAGTGATTGCCTACCTACATATATGTATGTATGTTTATTTGCATGTGCATACCATTGCTTGCCATAGGAAGTTGTCAAATCTGCATTTCCGTATTGCATTTACAATTGCCAAACCAAAGCGTAGATACTATTTCAGCGGCAACAACAACAAGCACTCAGCTCAACTGAATTCGAATCTATGTTGTTGATCGATGACGATGATAACAGTAGGCAGCTGCCCTTATACGAGTATTCAGAAGAACATACAAACATACGCAGTTACAAATATAGACAAACACCAAACTCACTTAACTCAGATGTACTCAGGAAATGCGCTTACCAATATACGTGTACATACATGCGTGCGTGTGTGTGCATATTATATACTTAACGACGCATAATACATTCCGGAAATATGTTCTCGTACAGGCCCATCATAGATAATTCAAGCCAGAAGTGGATTGTTCGTTTATGCATCAGAGGAAAATAATGTGGCTTTGATTGTGAGCGGAGTGGAAATGCCACAGCTGAAAGAGCAGGTGTGAGTGTGTGTGGGTTTGTATTTGCGAGTGGCATTTGCTTATGCATTTTGTGAATTTATTTAGCGTTGCCATTTATTCACAATTATGGATTACCGAAATTTGAAGACTTTGATTGATGGAAATAATATGTAAATAAATGTACGTGTATGTACGCAAAATGAACCCTTGATTTTTATTTGAATTTAATGGACTTATAATGACTAAAGCATGAACATTAATTCAATAGAAGGTTTGGGTAAAAGGAAATTCGATAAAAGTTTTTGATCAAGGAATTAAGTCATCCATTAGTTTTGCCATGGCGTGTCCAAAATGGACACCAGCATAGAGAAAATATGATATAAATTACAATTTTTCTTCGATAGGGCGAAAGCGCAAGACAGGTAACAGAAGTTGGAATCGCGTTTATGGTCCTGACACGGATGCTCCACGGTGTGAACGTTCAATGGCCGAAAATGTAGGCAAAATAAACGCCGAGTCTGACCGTCATGCATAGTACTCGCACCATCGATTGCCCAGGAACTAAACAAAAAATATAAAATAGTTTGGAACCGCTGTAAAAAAAGGGTCGATGTATGGGTGCCACGTGAATTAACGAGCAAAAACCTCTTGGATCACATTGGGAGGTTCCCATAATCCACCTTAGAGTCTGGACTTCCAAGTGATTACCAGCTGTTCCTCTCTATAACGAATGATTTGGCTGGTGAAGAATTGATCTTAAGAGAAGCGTGTGAGAATTAATTGCCCCAATTCTTTTTCAATAGAGAACATATATAATATAGATGAGCTCAACCGTAGATTTGTCAACAACATTCGACCGCATCCTAAACGCTCCTGTGAAGTTATTGAAGCCGACGGCGCACGCTATCGTTGGATGTTGGCGCAATTTGTGTGTCCGCAAATGCGTGAAAAAGGTCTGACGAACTTTTGTTTTCAACAATATGGCACCGTTGCGATGCAGTTTTTGCAGCGCAAGTTCCCCAGACACGTTGTGTCGAAAAATGGTGATTTGGAGTGGCCACCTCGTTCTCCGGATTTAACCGTACCTGACTTTTTTCTTGGGGCTATTTAAAAAGTAAAGTTTATGCCAGCAAGGCAAAGACAATCGACGAACTAAAATGTAGCATAAGAACCAAAATAGCTGCAATAACGCCTGAAATGCTGGCCAATGTTATGCAGATGGCGCGAAAAAGATCTGTTTTTTGTGTATCAAACGAAGGTGGTCATTTAATCGACGTTGTGTTTTAAAACTGATTCGAAATAAATGACAAAGTATATCCTAAATAAATCTTGCTCACTTGTCAAAATTGGCTGGAAAATATCTGAGTTCATCATTGTAGAAATACCGGATCTTAGAAAATATAACTCATATTGTGTATCCTTATATATATACACGTATAACGGAACAAGGCAAGCCTCAACCTAAACCGCTGATCGTAGGCATCTGAAACTTAGAGGGTGTCTTCTGCGTATGACCTTGGCTTTCGAAAGAAAATGATTATACGGAAAGTGGACCTGAGACTAGTATTTTTGAAAAAATACAATCCAAAATTTAATCGCCCGTTTAAATGAAATTTGCAGCATGGAAATGTTTTCTCGAAAATGGGTACTTGCTAATTGCTTCGTACTATTTGAGTTTTTGCTTTCAGGCATATATGTACCTTCTGCTCAAATATAAACGGAAACTTTATCCATAACTCGACAAGGACAAGACATATGGCCATACTTTTTTTTGCTTAGATTGGCAGGACTGTTATATGTTTACATGTCAAATTTGAGCGCGATCTGTCACACAGTTTTTTTTTACGGCACTATAAACAAGTCAACCTCGAGTGTATTTTTCGAATTTTACTATGGAAATTAACGTTGAGCAAAGAGTTTGTTTGAAATTTTGTTATTCCAATGGAATAAGTGCGACGGACGCAATGAAAATGTTGCAGAAGGCATATGGGGAGCCTTGCCTATCACGTGCACGTATTTTTGATTGGTATAAGTCGTTCAAGGACGGCCGTACATCGCTGGAGAACTTGCCCCATTGTGTTGGAAAATCGTCGTGTGACTGAAAGAGAGATAGCTAGTGAGCTCAACATATCAAATGGACCCGCTCATAGCATTATTCAAGATGTTTTGGGCATGAGACGTGTGTCTGCTCGACTTGTTCCAAAATTGTTGAATTTTCTTCAAAAAGAGGAACGCAAAACTGTCGCCAAAGAAATGCTCACAATGAGTGATACGGACATCCAGCACATCATAACTGCTGACGAGACTTGGGTCTATGAATACGACGTTGAAACAGCCCAGCAATCATCTGAATGGCGCCTTCCAAATGAGCCGAAACCCAAAAAACCACGTCAAAGTCGATCGAAAATCAAAGTTATGCTCACTGTTTTCTTTGATAGCCAAGGTGTTGTGCACTCGGAATTCCTTCCAGAAGGTCAATCCGTTAATGCTGAATATTATTTATCCGTTTTGAAGCATTTGCGTGAGAATATTCGTCTCAAAAGGAAGGATTTGTGGGACAACAAGTCATGGTTTCTACATCATGATAATGCGCCAGCTCGTACACCTCGTCTTGTACGCGATTATTTGACCAAAAACAACGTAAATATTGTTCCGCAAGCACCGTATTCACCCGACATGGCACCGTGTGACTTTTTTCTTTTCCCTAAACTCAAATTGCCGCTTCGTGGAAAGCATTTTCAGTCGATTGAAGTCATAAAAGAGAATTCGAAGAAGGAACTGAAAGCCATACCTAAAGCGGCCTACCAGAAGTGTTATGAAGATTGGAAAAAAAGGTGGCATATGTGTATCGGCTCTAATGGTGACTATTTTGAAGGGGATAAAATAAATATTGAAGAATAATTAACCGTTTTTGTTTTATTAAGCAGTCTCGTTTATATTTGTTTTTGCAAATCGTTATTTACAGAGATTTAAGGACATTCGTCTTTTTTTTGGTATATTTTATTTGCAGAGGGTTTGCTTAACAGCCCTTTGGCTTATCATACGTTGGCAATATGGGTCAATTTGAATTAGTAGTCTGTTCTTGACAACTGAAAAGGTAAGTCATTTTTTTTTTGGCTTGCATATATTAAATAGCAGCACCGGCCCTAAACAACATCCTTGGGGAACATCAGCAAATACTTTGAAGGATTCAGCAGTGCCTAGCCCGAAATTTTGTGCCACATGGGAAGCTTTTTAGTATGGCAGAAACATTTACGAGAATTTCGCAGCTTCTATAATTGCCAATCTTTATCAAATTCCAGAGGAAAACTAAGGAATACTTAAATGCACTTTAAGCTTGTTTTCAAATGCTGATCTATATACGATACATTAGATAACGATTCTATGCACCTGTTCTTTTGTGCTGTGCTTTTTGTTTAAAGTAGAATTAAGCTAACAGGCCTATATGAGTTTACTAAAGTAGGATCTTTACCTGGCATAGAGATCATAATAATCTCCGAAAGCTTCCAGCATTTGTGAAAATAGTGCAATCTTAATATGCTTTAAAAATATAGAGCTTGTGTTTGGTTGTAACGAGCGGAAGCATCTTTTATCATATCACCGGTAATCTTATTGTATGCATTTACTGCTGAGGGTTGACGGTGCTTAGAAACAAACTTTTTATAGTTTTCTCTTGTGATGTGTTTGCATTGATATATTTATTTTCTTTTTATTTAGAAAGTCTTGTGATTTTTTATTTTTTTTTATTTTTTTTTTTTGCTTCTTTTACACTTCAATGGAGAATTCTGAACCTAAACCTCTTTCCTGGTAAATATTAATTACTTTAACATAAAATAATGTATGTGAACAGTAAACTCAGATATAATTTAAAGCGTCTTCCTTACTCAGTCTCTCCATGCCCGGCTAATTCCATTAAAAGTGTGCAAAATGTACGAAATTTTACTACTGTTTTCCTTATTTCCCTCATTTAGTCCTATCGATCATGGTCAACTAATTCATATTTATTTGCATTCTAATTACAATAGAAATTAAATTAAAATTTTAAATAAATTTAATCAAATATATATTATATTTAATTTAGCTTCAGATTTTGTTACTTATTGTTATGCTTCCTAAGTCGAAGCAGGTTCAATAAATAAATATTAATGTTTAAAAAAAATATATACATGCGAGGATTAAAAAAGTTCAGTAAATTGACTAGAAAAAATATATATAATATTCTTTTTGTATTTACTCGTAATCTTTGTCCTTTTTTATCTTCTCTACATAATCGCCATTGATTTCAATGGATTTCTTAAGCCTATAGATCCACTTCTGAAAACAGTCTTCAAAATCTTGATTTTTAAGTTTATCAAGTTCAGACTTAATTGCCCTAATTATCTCTTCGTTGCTATTAAAAACCTTTCCTTTTATATTTTTTTTAATTTTTAGAAATAACCAGAAATCACAAGGTGCTATATCCGGGGAATATGGTGCTAAACGTATTTCTTCGATCCCAGATATCGGAAGAAAATTACTCGTTTTTTCAGCAGTGTGGGATGATGATGTAAAAAGTAGTTCCTCTAATCCTCTTTTTTCCTGTTTTTCAACAAATTTTTGAAAACTTTTGGTAAGCACTCTTCGGTGTACCATTTTGCAGTTACCGTCTGACTCTTTTCCAGTGGAATAGCAGCTATGATTTTAGATCGGATAAAGTAAACTGACATCATTGCTCCTGTTGGGCTCCATACCATGGACTTCTGTTTGGTTTCTGGATCGTATTTATAAAACCAAGATTTGTCACCAGTAGTGACTTTACTAAAGTTGCAATACTGACCATTTTCGAATATCTTTAGGAAAAATCAAGCAAAATGAACTTGCGCCTCTTTTTGCACTACTTTCGAAATCTTTCATTAATCAGCATCAATATACGAGTATGTAGATTTACATTTTATTTTTTTTTTTTGTTTAATTTAGTAGCTTATACAAAATTTATTATTTTTTTTATTCTTTTAACGTAAATTCTTAGACAGATAAAAACAGCCTAATTTCAAAGATTTTAATTCCTACTGTTTGTCAAAAAAGAAATTCATAACATTCATTTCTTACAGCTTATTTATTCTTTGCTGCAGTTAGCCATATCTTTAAATGTGAATATGAATATTTTGATTTCGAAATTACATTTTCTTATATACTTATGAATCTATATTTGTACGTTTCTTTTCACTTCATTGCTACGTGCATACATATGTATCTACCTGGAAGCGTAAATATCAATTTCCACCATCAGCTTTACACTCAATTTAAATTTTATGAGAAATATATTCATATATACGGTATGGAGTACATATTAAATATAGGGTTATCCAATTTGCGTTGTCGAAAATAAGCTTAAATATTTTTTTTTTCGTTAAATTACACAGCTTATACCTTGGCATTGTATGTGAAATACTACATCAATCAAATGACCGCCCGCCAATTTTGGCAAACTTCAATCCGTTTCGGTATCTCAGCCGTACTTGACCAATGTTGGCTTGCAAGTATTGAAGAGTAAAAGGTTTATCCGCGTAAACTCTGTCTTCACGTTACTCCGCAAAATAATCGCGGGGTCTCGGTAACCACTTGAAATCGCCAGGACGAGAGTTTACGCGGCTGGAAAATTTCTCTCGCAATAAAGCTATATTCGCTCGTGCTGTGTCGCCTGTGGTACTGTCCGGTTGAAACCACATACGTGTTCTTGAATTGCAGGCCAAAAAAGCTCCGAACTGTTATTGGCAGTCTCGCCGCTGTAGTTTTTAAAGAAGTAAGTTCGAATCACACCTCCGTACCAAAGTGCGCACCAGATGAAATGTTTTTTTTTTTTTGTGAGGGGAGAGGGGGTAATGGCCTTTATTCAACTATTTCGGGATTTCCGGAGCCACAAATGTGTATCCTCCGAGTGAGAAATGTTCCTTGTCGCTGAAGAAAAATTTGTTCGTAACATGGCCCCGGTTTGAATCACTAACGCATCACCGCATTGTGCGGTCGATCCATAAATATCTGACTTTTTTTGAACTTAAACAAAACATGTTTGGTTTGACACTTAAGTTTGTCAGATGTTAAAAATATAGCCCGGTACTTTTGAAATCACGAAATCGATAACACTGTACCAATATTTTTTATATGTACTTGTGATGTGCGATTTTCACATTCGAGTTTTATGCATTTTTCTTATTGTTGTATACCATATAACCTCACGTGTATACTATGTGTGTGTATTTTTATGCGAAAATGATTTTTATTATCAATTGATATGCTGGAAAAGCAGTCAGAGCCGAGAAAGTCGACGTGTTGGGTGGATTATTTGGACGGTAGCGTTTGTGTGGCAAGGTGAGGCCACAAGCTGGTGGCGCTCTACCACATAGACCGTTATTCTATTACCTCAGAAATATAAGTATGTACGAGTATGTTGTGAGTGGGTGAAGTGGAAATGTATGTGTACATAAATATACGTGTGCGTGTGTATGGTTGGCGAGGCACATTTAAACTCAAATAAATTGTAGCTGGTTACATAGGTATACACACTTATATTCCTTTTATTTGAATTTTGATTCTTTTTATTGGATTTCGTCAGTTTGCCTTTTTATTTCGCTTTGGCAGTCAAAAATGTAAAACCCATTAATATCGAAATGTGCTTTGGTGTGAATAAAAATCATTTTGCTTTTACTGCTTCAATATCACCGTGCGGGTTATTGAATTTGTTGAATGCCTTGCCCACCGAAAAGGATGTTGCAGACATGCATGAAATCAATAAAATAAAATTAAAAAAAATTACTACATTTTCATATTTTCTTTATAGTTTTGTGCGTTGTGATATCCTTTAACGTGAACTTATTAAAAACCGCAAAAATTTTATTTCATATTTTCCTTTTCATTTTTCAATGAGATTTTTTGTATGTATATGTATTAGTATGTATGCGCATATTTATTTAATAATATTTTTACCTTTATATGTGTGTATAAATATAATAATGATATGTATACATGTGCTTGCAAACGTATGTACGCATTCTTGGGAAAAAACGTCTGAGTGCCACAAAACTATCAATGTTTTTATATGAATTTGTGCTTGTGCATGGTTTTGATAATAAAGACAACAATTTGTGCTCGTAAAATGTACTTTTATTGTAGCATTGAATTTTTGATGTCTCACGGAAAAATTTAATAAATATTTTATAGCAGGTTTGTGCATAAAGATATGCTGGAAATACATTTTCTTCCTCCAATATTTATGCCTATATGTGTGTATGCACAATGTATAAAATATTGTTTTTATGGATTCAAGTGGTTAGAGCACTGTTTATGAAACTTCATCGAGAATGAATAAGAAGTATTATTTTATTATACAAATTTATTTAAAGAAAATCCTGAATTTCAGACGAAACAAAAAGGTACAAACTTCACAATACGAGGGTTGTTTTTTATAATTCGGGATTTGGCAATCCTAGTGTAGCAAACTGCCAACTGATAACTTTTCCGTAAAGCTCGGCAGGGAAAGTCAACCCCTCCGATTGTACTTTTGACATGAAATAAAAGCTCCTCATAAAAAGACTATCAGCCGTTCGGAGTCGGATTGGTATAGACTGTAATCCTCTCCCTCCGTTTGTTGGAAAACATCAAGACGCAAAACCATAACTTGGAGGAGGAGCTCAGCCACAAATCGTTTCAGCGGTTACGAAGCGCCAGTTATTTATATATATATATATATATATATATATATATATATATATATATATATATATATATACATACTCAGAACAATTTGTGTTGCTTACAGTAACTTATTTATTTAAAAATATATTTATACAATAAATCACAGTTTTTGTAGATAAGTAGCGCATAAAATTACGAATTAAATTTTTTAATGATGGCTCTTAAAACTGATGATCAGACAGACACGTTACTTTTTTCACTGACTTCACGATAGATTTCAAAGTAAGTTATCCCGAATAGAATCCTTTGTCACAGGATAACACCAGCAAGCGCTGATTCGGTTCATTGTTACACGTACGGGTCAAAACTGTATAACAGGGTCGGTGGAGGAGTTTACTCAAAGCATCTTGGCACCTGTAAATGCTTTCATTTCCTGGATCAAGCGGAATTTGTGGCTATACATGAAGCTGTCAACTGTCTCAACTCAAAAGTTCTAGGATAAACGTATCCATACTTTTTCGGATAGCCAGACGATTGTTCTCTCTAAACCTTGCATGGGTACCTAGACACAGTAACATATAGGAGACTTTTACAAACTTCGTACACTGGCTTGATAAGCGGGTGGGGGTCATTAGGATCCTTAATGTTATCATAATGGGCCTGCAGGTGAGTGGATGTCCGGCACCCACTTTAGCCTACCAACCAACCATACTGAGGAATCCCACATAGAGACTGGAGCAGGATTTCTCAATAACCAAAGTAGTTTTAAACTCAGTGACTAAAACTCTTCCAAGCATAGTTTGTGGGCATTACTCAAGTTGTTAAAAGGTCTATAGCAAGAATATCTATGAAGTTTTTGACAGACAGTCAAGTGTCAATTGGGCAATTAAGTATGTCCACACAGAGTCCAAAAGTGTAAGAAAATGTAAGGAGGCAATTAACAAACTATCCTAGGAATATACAGTAAATATCACTTAGGGAGTGGCTTCTCTCTTGAGTTGGCGGCGGTGCGATTTTGTCAACATCAGCTGCCTCAGTACTTTCAGCGCCTTTAAATGTTGTCTTAAGCAGTAGACCATGGAGGAATACTTTCACTGTAAAACGTACAACCAATTTATTGTGGAGCAGTGTGGCTTGTAGACAGACAGACCAAACTGCTACTAACTTTAAGCAAAAAAGAACCTTGCATTCTTGTGGATGTTTTGACGGGGCATTTACCGCTGCGATATCATCTCCACAAGTTAGGTAGTGTGGAACCGGCTGAGTGTAGAGCATGCACAGAAGATGGCGCAACGTTGGAGCATTATTTTTGCGAGTCTCCAACATCAGCCGATTGAGGCGTCAGATCTTTCACGGTACAATCAGATCCAATCTTACGGAGGTGAGCACACATGGTTGGTAGAAATTAAAAAAAGTCTATCATATCGAACACAATATTTGCAAAAGTATTGTTACGTTGAGCGGGAGAACCCAATGAGCTTCAGTGCGGCCACTTGCGGCCCGTTCCTAAACCTCACCTTTAAATCAATCAGCCAACCAACAAAAATCATTTTAAATCGTGAAAATGTCAGATTGAAGCTGGAACTCAATTTTACTAGTTGCTTACACACTCATAAATATATGTATATATTGGATGAGTGCATAAGTTCGTGCCCGATTTCAAGTGCAAACTAAAATTGAAATTTTTTGAAGAAAGCGCTTTTATTAATCAATTATGTATTCGCCATCATGTTCGGCAATCCACCCCCAACGTTCAACCAATTTACGGATGCCTGATTCATAGAAATCGCGCGGTTTCTCGTTGAAAAAGGTGTCAAGGTGGTTTTTGATGTCTTCCACATTTTTAAATTTTTTTCCATTCAAATTGTTCTGCAGCGATCGAAACAAATGATAATCAGAAGGTGCAATGTCGGGTGAATATGGGGGATGCGGCATGATTTCCCAATTCATCTCCTTCAGTTTGGCCAGGGTCGGTTTTGCAACATGTGGCCTGGCGTTGTCATGATGGAAAAGAACTCCTTTGCGATTGGCCAAAATCGGACGTTTTTCATCAATTGCTTTCTTCAATTCGACCAATTGCTGACAATACTTGTTGGCAGTGATCGTTTCTCCAACTGGCAAGAGCTCAAAATAGATCACGCCTCGGATATCCCACCAAATGCACAGCAGTACCTTCATCGGATGCAATCCACCTTTCGACATCGGTTCCGCCCCTTCATGTGCCTGTTTCCATGTTCTTTTGCGTTGAACATTGTTGTACAGGACCAATTTTTCATCACCAGCCACGAGCCGATCCAAAAAAGGTTCGTTTTTGATCCGTCGAAGCAAAGAAATTGCTGTTGACATACGGTCCACTTTGTTCTTTTCACTCAACTGATGTGGCACCCATGTATCGAGCTTCAAAGGGTACCCAACCTTTTTTAAACGACGAAACGCAGTTGATTTGTTGACGTTCAATTCACTGGCAACCTCTACCGTCGAAATACGTGAGTTATTCGCAACTAAAGTCCTTAGAACATCGTCATCAAGCTCAGAAGGCCGTCCACTGCGAGGTTGATCTTCGAGGTTAAAATCTCCAGAACGAAATTTCGCGAACCATTTCTTTACTGTGCGGAGTGCTGGAGCACGGTCCAAATAAACTTCGCGAATATCTTAAGTTGCAGCGCCCACTGTTTTTCCTTTGCGGAATTCGTATAACATAATATGACGCATATGATCTTTTTCGTTGTTCATCTTCCATACGTCTTTTCACTAAGCAACTCAAATCAAAATGAAGTTATTTTATGCTTGATTTACAGTTCGGACTGTCACCTTTCCAACGATATATAATATGTATATATTTCTTTCACGAGCGCCACTCTCAAACGATTCGTACGGCATCCAGCGGAATCGGGCACGAACTTATGCACTCATCCAATATATTTATACTACACTCCTTCGTTTGCCTAAAGGATCATATTTATACTGTAGATGTAGTCTGAATGCCAATTGAATTGATGTCATGCCATTTTCCTGCTGACGATTGTTTAATTAGTGACATGAGTACAAATACATATATATATATTACATATATAATACATACAAACTCATTAGAAGGTTGGCACATGCCTCAAGTGGCTATTGAATATTTGTAGAGAGTAGGCATTGTTATTATATGAGTGAGTTGTTGTCAAAGTGTCATACCACCAGTTTCCTGTTTGCTTTACCATTAACAACAACAAACACCATGAGTCAATATCTTCATCTAAGGACATACTTATGTATGTATGTATGTTTTTGTCTATAACCAGCGAGTGTAGCTGCATTATGCTTACAACATTTGCTCTTATTGCATTTAATAGCGAGGAATATGTGTGGTGGTGTGGCAACAACAACAATTTTCACTTAATGCCAGACAGGTGTTGTTTGTGTTTGCCTACAAGTGGGCATATACACGAGTGCACAGAGGCGCGTACACTCATGCAATAATATCAACCCAATGCAACAACAACAACAACTATAGCACGCACACTTTGTTGGTATTCAGCACTACAGTTGCTTACTTGTTTACGCTTTGTTGTAGTCTACACCTCGGCACTAGTTGCCACCTACACAGCCAGCCATCACCACCACAACCACGACCGAACAGCCGAACAATTCAATTAACATTAATTATTGTGTTGATAAATAAATTAACGTTCAGCGGTCAACTGTTGATGGATAAAATAACAAACACGCCTTGGCAGCAGCCACTACAGTTCCAACAACAACAAAAATACATATGAGTAATCAGCACCAAAGCCAAAGGAGCGGCCGTTGTTTGTCTGGCGTTGAGTGCTGGTTTTCACATATTTGTACGTTTGTATGTGTGTGTGTGTCTGCATGTGAGAATTTACTAGTATATAGGTCCTTAGTTCACTGGCCTCGTGTGGTTAGCCATGAGTCAATCAACGCGGTTGAAACGCATTGAAATTGCATCAAAGTGAATTGTTACTCATCCGTCGCGTGGCACCTACAAACACTTGAAATACTGAGCTAAGGAGCTGGTGGGCCAAAGTGTTTGAATAATTCTTTTTTTCTTAATGGACCTATTAAAAACATTAAGAATACCTTTTTATTAAGATCTTCTGGTATGTTTTATTTATTCAACAGCACTTTTTCTTTCTTAACATACGGCAATCTCTTCTTAAAAGGATAAAATTCCCCTAGATCGACTTCCAATATTTTAAATCCCAAAAATTTTATTTTGTTTGTATTACGAGAGGTTTAGATTGTATAATAAAATGCCAGCTATATACATACGTCTTTTGGGTGCTTTGGTAACGTGTGATGTGATGTCATGTCATGCGACATCATGTATGCGATCCGATGTGATGGGAAAACACAAGTGATATGATATCGTGTGATGTGGTGTCATGTCATGTGCCATCGTGTATGTGATCCGATGTGATGGAAAAACACAAGTGATATGCTATCATGTGATGTCATGCCATGTGATATCAATATATGATCATATGTGATGTAAAAGCAAATGTGATATGACATCGGGTGATGTGATGACAAATTTATAACCCCATTGGAAGGAATTTAATTTGATACCAAAGGAATATTATAAACAAGCGACTTTTTTTATGACGCCATAATGTCATGTGATGCGCCGTGTTGCTATATCATGTGATTGCTTGTAACATCACGTCATTGAAATTTTATGTGATATCAAACACACTGCTGTCATGTCCATTCCATTTAAAGTAGACAAACAACAGGCAATTCCGCTCCACTATTTTTCAATATACATATTATTTTTAAGTTTTCCAATATGAATCGAAATGATATTAAGTGAAGTGATGTCATGTGATGTGCTAAGTGGCACTTGACTCGTTGTAACAATACTAGATAATAAGACGGTTGGTGGGTAAAATCGCGAACATTTTCACATATCTATAGAAGAGCGTCTTCGAAAACTTACCAGAGGTGTACTAGTACTTCAACTGTCAGTGTTTGGTAAATAGTTGACAATAGTTGACGAAGAAGTACGCATTGAGGCTCTGATTATGTCAGGAGGAGATTAAGGAAATTGCATTAAACCCTCTATTTTTTTTTTTTTTTTTTTTAAACATTAATATTTATTTATTGAATCTACTTCGACTTCGGAAGCCTAACAATAAGTAATAAAATCTTAAACTAAATTAAAACATAAAGCCCATTAGTAGGAATGGGCTGCTGGCTTGACGTTGCTCTTTAGAAGGCTGCTTTGTCTCTTATCCCCAGGCGGGTTTGACTTGTTGCATGGGCCAAGGTGTTAGCCAAAGGGTTCGGATGGTTACGCAGTTTTATTAGGTATTTTTTTGCTGCGATTTCAATTTCTTCCTTGATAGTAGGTATATTTAGATCTCTATGAATATTTTCATTACGCATGTACCATGGTGCGCCCGTTATTACTAAAGGGTGGTTAAATTGTAAGGGCCGATGTTGAATGTGAACCACACCTAAACGCCAAGTTTTTTTCCGAATTTAATTTGACATTTCTCTATTTCAGACTTACTCAATATGAACCATGGAGAGATACACAATCCAACAACGTGTTAAAGTTATCCAGACTTATTATGAAAATTTTCGAAGAAAATCATCTTCAGTGATGAGGCACATTTTCACCCCAGTGGATTCGTCAATAAACAGAATTGCCGCATTTGGGCGAATGAGAATCCAAGAGTGATTGTCGAAAAACCAATGCACCCACAAAGAGTGACTGTTTGGTGCGGTTTATGGGCTGGCGGCATCATCGGGCCGTATTTTTTTCCAAAATGAGGCCGGTCAGGCAGTTACTGTGAATGGTGTTCGCTATCGTGAGATGTTAACGAATTTTTTATGGCCACAATTGGAAGATATGGATGTGGACGATATGTGGTTTCAGCAGGACGGTGCCACTTGCCACACAGCTAACGAAACAATGGCTCTTTTGCGCAACAAATTCAATGGCCGTGTTATCTCACGTAATGGCGATGTCAATTGGCCCCCAAGATCATGTGATTTGACACCGTTGGACTTTTTTCTCTGGGGTTATTTGAAAGAAAAGATGTACGTCGATAAGCCAGCAACAATTCAAGAGCTAAAGGATGAGATAATTCGGCACATTAACGGCATAGAAACTCCATTATGCCTCAGCGTCATCGAAAATTTGGACCATCGTATGGAGGTGTGCCGCCGAGGTCGCGGCGCTCATTTGGCCGATATTTTGTTACATACATAATTGAGTAATACCAATATATCATAATAAAATAAAATTTCAATAATTTCCTAAATAGTTTGTGTTTTATTCAAAATCAACATCGGCCCTTGAAAATTTAACCACCCTTTATTAGCGTTTTCGATTGGAATCTTTGAATTATATCTATATTCGTCGCGCAAGCTGTGCCCCATAACTGGATCCCATACATCCATATCGGTTTTATCATTGCATTATATAAGAGGACTTTGTTGCTAAGGCTTAGTCCAGACTTCTTGTTTAAAAGTCAATGTAAACTGGCAGATTTGAGTTTAAGCTGCAGCTTTTTAGCTGCAATGTGTCGTCTCCAGGTTAAGCGCCTGTCCAAGTGGATTCTGAGGTATGTAATTTCGTCAGCTTGCGGTATTGATACATTGTTGAGCTTAACAGTAGGACACGTTTTTGGCCTTAATGTAAAAGTTATGTGTTTGCACTTGTTTTCATTAACTTTTATGCGCCATTTCGCCAGCCATTCTTCAATTTGTTTAAGATGCTGCTGTAGCATTTTTGTGGCTGTAATGGGGCATTTATGTCGACTTAGTATAACAGTATCATCCGCAAATGTTGACGTAATTACTTCGTCACTTGTAGGGATATCTGCGGTAAACAGTATGTACAATACTGGCCCAAGAACACTGCCCTGCGGAACACCTGCCGTAATCGGACACTCTTCTGTTATGTAATCATTTACTTTTACTGTGAATCGCCTATTGGTTAAGTAGGATTCAAGGATATTGTGGAACGTGTTAGGTAATGATTTTTTAATTTTGTGAATGAGGCCATCATACCACACTTTGTCAAATGCTTGCGCCACATCAAGAAAAACAGCAGAGCAATACTCTCGCATTTCGAAAGCTTTCCTTATTTCGTTTGTTATACGATTTACTTGTTCAATTGTGCCGTGTTTTTCCCGAAATCCAAATTGATGTGTAGGAATAATATCATTTTGATGGAGAAAAGGAGTAATTTTTGATAGCAGCACTTTTTCGAAAAGTTTTGATAGGCAAGGCAACAGGCTGATTGGTCTATATGATGACGGCAGGGTTGCGTCTTTACCTGGTTTAACTACCACAGTTATCTGCGACTTTTTCCAGAGTTGTGGATAATATCCTAGCATCAATATGGCAAGCTCACAGATGTAGAAAATTTACAAAATCCTAATAAATATTGAAAGCATCATAGAGTTACGTAAACGATGAAGTGGAGCGATGCCAAACGAGATCATATACCACGATTGACGAGTTAACCATTTGGAATACAAAGAAAGAAGGTCTAATTAGATATCCTAGAAAATTTATAAGGTCTATTATAAATCTTTATGTAGCAATTTCTCGAAGATGTCAGGATGAGCGATGAGTTGTACGACCTATACGGTGTGATTGATATAGTTCAGCGAATGAAGGGACAGATACTAGAATACTCTAGCTTTGAAAGTATTCAATGCAGTACCCACCAGTTGAAGCAAAGAAATGGGAAGGCCTCTACTCCGTTTAAAGGAAGAAGTAGAAGAAGAAGATACGGGCTGAGGCGAGCCTTTCCTGTTGTTATACCCGTTGCTCCTTAACTGGCGTATTCCGCAAATTTCTGGATGTTTCGTGAAGGGGTTGGTATTATTTTAAGGCAGGAGACTTCAAAGGCTTTGGTCAAGAATAAATGTGTGATGTGGATTGAATATGAATGGAAGATAGATTCTACATAAAGGTGTTCAGTGGAATTTACTACGCAGAAAAATGTTGGGTTTGAGTACAAGGTTTATGTACAGAAGCTAAGATATACAGGATTCACTGACTCGACATGTACTCCGCACTTTTCCTTTAAGGTCATGCAAAGATTGACCTTTAGATAAAATGTGTAAAAGAATTTCTACAAAACCCATTCAATCTATCAAATACTTTGTGTAAATTTCACTTCAGTCATTGTATTTACAAAAAGAGGAGAGGGAAAACAAATATAAAAAAGAAGACAAATATATATAAAGAAGAAGAAGCACGAATGGTATAAGTAAAGTAAATCGTAAAACTATTGAAACTATTGAATGCTAACAATTTATTTGTGGGTCACACACACACTCACACACAATGAATTGAATTGTGCTACAAGTGTGCTTGTGGCTGCAACAAAAGCGTTGGGAGCAGTGCACAAGTACAATATACATATTGTACTGCAGCGCTCATGTATGTTTATATGTATGTATATGCAATATATATGGATTTATATGTTCCAATGTTGTATAGAACATATGTATGTATGTATGTTTGTATATCTATTAACTATCAACCAAACACTGACACTTGCCGAGACATATTGAACTTTACAAGCATTTCTTGTATTTGTTGTTTTCCTATTTGTTGTTGTTGTTCTTCTTGCTTGTGTTTCCTATTGTTGTAGTCATTGGCCACAATTGACAATTTAAAAAATGTACATTTATATACAGTTGGACAGGCGAACAGACAGACAGTTTGATTGTCGCAGGCACATACTTACACACGAAGTACTTTAAAACGAAGTTACACACATACATATGCTCTGTTGTACATGTGCAAGTAAATGTATTTAACTCTTTTTTTTATTGCGCCTTCTCCATATTGTTGATTGCAACCATTGCGCCATTGTCAGTGAGCAGCCGAAGTGGTCAGTCAATTTGCTCATCACTGCTGCTTTGCCCCCTCCACTCATTTCGCTTATTGTTTCCATCTTCTGTAACACTACGTAACGAGTAGAGTTTCAGATTTCATAGCCAAGCGCAATTTGTTGGGGAGTTATATTAATTTGATTCGTTGAGCAAAGGCGAATGTGAGCGGTTAGGTTAGTTGAGGATAAGTTGGTTGACCCATTGAGTCTCACACAGACGATAATACATCCATAGTGTTGCCAGGCACACTACATGTGACCAAGCGGTGCTGCTACATTCCTATTGTGTGTTTAGCGTGAAGAACATTGCTGTTATTTTTGCGAACTTAAGTAATCGATCTGGCCACTTGGCCATTGCCGATTGAAGATCATGTAGTCTTACAGTGCCAAGTAGGCATAGCCTTTGTTTTCGGATTGTCCTTAGTCAGACCTACATTAAACGCATGAGACACCAGAAGGCAATGCTCTGTTAATAGTCCTCTCAACAACCTGGAATTCGGTTTCTTTACAGACAGTACAAACTTTGTGAGTTAATAATTGTATGTATTACATGTCTTTGTTATTCTGCAACCCTTAACCCGTTCCCAGAGTCTATTCGCCTGAAGAAGTAGTAGTACTTCTTGCTTCTGCTTAACTTCCTTGAATAGAACTGGGAGATTCGATGCTGCGTTGCTCTGAATAGACACCCTCCTTAACAAGTTCGTCAGCTATCTCATTACCTACAATGCCCGTGTGACCTTGCACCCTGTAAATGTAAAAAGAGTCTTTAGATAGTACTTTAATCGCTTCTTTACATAATGCGACCACAGCTGGCTTTTTGCTGTATGAAGTTAAGGCCTTTAAGCCAGCCCAATGAAGTAACTCTGTCGCTATTTTTATAAGAAATATTTATGTTTGGAAGATACTGAAATAGTTTGGTAGCTGATGCGACTTTCTTATCTCGAGTTTAGAGCACTATCTCGTTCATTTAAGAATCTTCTATAAAAACATGAAGAGCTTTATTTGCATATTTTAGACCTTTTCTTCAGCTATTTGCATTTATCGTATCTGAAAACAGCTTCCTGAAATTCAGGCGCGAGATGCTCTGAGTTTAGGTACCAGGTTTGCGGGAGGAATGCTTAAATCCCATGTAGCGCTACAGATGTTGTTATTTTGTGTGCCCCAATGATGTTCATCATTGAAAGTCTAAATACTCTTTCCACCCTCACCCGATATGTAATTTTTGTTCGTGGCTTTCCACCAGATTAAAGCTCAGTAGATAAGTATTGGCTTAACTACCGCCGTGAAGATCATTTTGGAAATAGCGGGGAAGAATATAGTCCAAGATCTTTTTACTCACTCCTCGACATTGCGTCTCCACGACAACTTGTTGTCTATTTTATTTTTTTTTTAAATTAATTAAAATTTATTATTTATGTAAATTTACATTAAATATTTTTTATGTAAATATATAATAATATATTATAGGCTTTAGCTGTAAAGTATCCTGTCCCAGCTTTGGCTTCATCCAAGCTTGAATTTTGTATTTCCTTGTAAATAGCACCATTTCTATTTTATCAGCATTAACCTTCAGCCCTGCTGAAATAGCCCAGTTGTTATTGGTACTAAATGCCTGATTCACCAGCGGTTCGAGGGTTGACAAACACTTACCGCCCACTAGGGCTGACACATCATCCGCATAGGCTGTAAGCATGACAGTTGCTCCTTTCACCTTCTTGAGCAATTCTTTATCGGCAAGGGTCCAGAGTAGAGGAGCACTTGCCTGCACTTATCCCTAGTCACAATGTCTAAACCCATGTATCCAATTATTAAGGACAGGGTTGACTCTTATCGCGTCTAATCTATCAATTAAAGAATGTTAAAAACGTTATTGAACGCCTTAGATATGCTGAGGAAGAGGTCTAAAGCATATTTCCCGTTTTCGAGAGTCGATTCTCTCATCCACACGATATTATGCATGATATCTATGTTTACAGATTTACCTTTTGTGTGAGTATA
The DNA here is from genome assembly GCA_037013455.1 of Ceratitis rosa. Classification (NCBI taxonomy): domain Eukaryota; kingdom Metazoa; phylum Arthropoda; class Insecta; order Diptera; family Tephritidae; genus Ceratitis; species Ceratitis rosa. The sequence goes on from JAWMAG010000054.1 coordinate 14,995,022, forward strand.
TTGAGCTTTCGAGAGTAGACCCTCATCTACAGTTAGTTTGATGTGAACATCTATCAAACGTTCCAATGTTTTTAGAAGAAACGAAGTTAAGCTGATCGGACAATAGTCTTTTGGGTATAGGTGCCCAGTTTACCCTATCTTGGGTAGAAATACTACTCTTACCGTTCACCTTGAGAACGAGACGTAGCTTTCTATAATGCACGCTTCGAAGAGTTTTCTTAAGAATTTAAGGACCCTGTCACCGGCTCTTCGAAGCGTAGTCGGAAAGATTTTATCTCAGCCCGGTGAGTACAGCGCACTTTAACATGTCTTTTCCCAACAACAGTGAATCCCACCACTGGTATCCTGGTATCGAGGACCACTTTTCGTAGAGAGCCACAGAGTATCATATATATCTAAGGAAATATTTTCTGTTCGACACCACCCGAGCTCGAAGCTCCCTTATGTGTTGCTGTTGTATAATAAAAAAACGGCTACTGCCTCGACGGATAGTCCATTTGTTAAATGCATTCCGCATATGCCGTATGTACGAGTACATAATTACATACAAGCACATATACATACTAACAAACTTTTATGTGTAAGTGTTCGTGCGTAAGCTGACCATTATTCAGTAAGTATATAGGTGTGTCGCATACCGATTGTGCGACAACTGTTGTCTTATTTTTTATTACTTCTTCTTCAATTTGCTTTTGTTATGGACTTTGTTATTGTTTTTGTTGCACTGCACTCTGTGCATTACATTTATCTGTTGGTATGTGTGGGCAGAAGTAAATGTCGGTTAGCAATGCCAACTGGCGTTTATTAGTACACACATATATACATATGTACACATATATATATACACGGAATATCTCACATATCTTTATTAGTGAGAGTCCCAGAACTTCTGCAGTCATTTGTGTAACTACTCTATAAGTGTATTAGTGTAGAAACTAACAACAAAATAACTGTAACTACAAATCTATAGTAATATACATACATACAGATATATGTACAAATGTCTATTCACTCCTTTTAATAAAATATATCAACCAAGTTTGTGGTAAAACCGTTTGACTGCACATAATTGTGTAAGAATGTATATGCATATGTACGCATGTGTTAGTAGGTGTAAGAGTATATGAGTATATGCGTATGTTGTACAACTATTTTACGTGCCAACCTGTGATTACTTTGTACAATTCAATTTCATATCTCAATTTAGCGTAAAGTAGTAGTAGTTGTTGTAGCAGTAGGAGGAATAAAAAACACTGTCTTTTAAGTCCTTTCGGCGCGGCTGCTTGTAAGGCGAGTGGTTAGCAGTACATGATACTATACTATAAGGCATGAGTCATGAGTTCAAAATTATAGAAAGAATTTTTCCTAATTTCAGTATTTCTTACATATAAAAACCCATCAGCTGCACGTCGACGGCTTAGCAAAAAAGTATAGCTCCCTCCAGTCTCTCGATATTAGCACTAGAAAATGGTGGTGAAGCCTTCCCAAAACTGTCTTCCTACCACTTATGAAAACCCATCCAATGAGAATTTCGAAAATTTGTGATTTCCATGCCAACCGTAGTACGTTAATTTGAGGTAAGCTTAAAAGGTCTTAGTTCCTCCGTTAAGGCCCATTGGGATCGGAAAGCAGCCCTCAAGATTGTGGAAACCTTGAGTCTTCGGTCCATTAGCATTCCTTACGAAAACTCCTAGCACCGACTCACTAGATGTTCTCAACCTCCTCGCATCCGCATCATATATTTAGCAGTATGGCAATATTGAGTGACTTGTAGTGTTTAGCAGTTTTTCAGAGGGAGAGGACTTTTAATTTCCTACTCAGACCAAAGTAGACCCTGTTAGCACGAATGATTCTTTTTTAATCTAATGCCTCAGAATATAATATCGCCTGTAGAATTGTGTGGTAAGAACTTAACTTTATTAAACTGATCAAAGATTGGAGATAGTGTATAAGGAGTATAGGGAGTGTATTAGCCAACAAAGAAAGTAGGAAATACCACCTGTGTCTGTATTTGAAGACTTAATCCGACTTAATGTAAAGTTAGGTTGAAGTGGGTGGTGATCATCAGCATACTTATTGTGATACCATTTTAGATCCCATTTAACCCCCACCCGCTAGTCAAACATATGTATTGAAATAGGAAATATAATCAATCGACTCATGCCTGCATAGACTGCCGCCCCTAGAGACTTCAAGCTACTACTTCAAATTGCGTGACGTTCGCCAAGAAATGGATTTAAGGTCTCTTTTTTCTTTCTCCCCTTGAAAACTTCTGCAGAAATCATTTGATTCCCATATAAGAAGATGCATCTTTAGAATACGAATCATCATCGACAGCGCCTTTCTTTTTAGTGAGGTAAGTTCTCTCGACCTTCACATGTTCCCAGTCGGCCACATTATTCTAGTCATATTGCAATACTTGAGACTTTTTCTTTCCATTTCTTGACTCTTCCAAGAAAGGGAAAGTGCAAGGAAAGTGTCATTCACTGCAAGCTCGTCCACCATCTTGTTACTTGGTATGCTATTTTGTCCTCGCACCCCTACTAAGTTAATAGAGAACTGTTTCGTCATCGCGTTTAATGTTTGTCGACAGTCTTCTATACATATTACAAGAGTTTGCAGCGGGCTTAATTTATTTCCGCAATGATTTCTTAGATATCCTAATTCACCACTTCTCATTGCCCTTGCTAAATTTATTGGAAGCAAATACATTCATAGCTAATAATATTGCTTTCTCCCCATTTGCTATATAAAAAAGTTACCTTTATTGTTTGTACAAATACTACAGTGAGTATAATCACCTTTGCTTCAATTCTGGATGATTCTAGATGAACAGCGTTATCTTTATACTTTTCTATTCTTACATGTATATCTAGCACATCCGAGACTTTTTTTCAAAAATAACCGAACTCCAATTTTCATAACTTTGAGTTAATAAATGAAACATTTTAAATTATTTAAATGCTGACAATAAATACGAGGTAATTTAGCAAAGTTTGCCTCTCCCGAACATTTGAGATTTTTTCAGTTGTGACGTTGTTTTAATAAATATATTTTTAAAATTAATTTTGTACCTAAAACGTTATTATTCAGAGCAAAATACTGTATATGTTTGTAATTAAATTTTGGTGTTCTACAAAGCCTCCTCAAAAATATGAGAAAACAAATTTAAAAAAATATATTTGAGTCAAAAAGAAGAGTTTTTGAAAAACTATAAATTTTGACTTAAGCCTTTTTCATAGACACTGTGTTGAATACCCATTTGGTTACTTATACGTTTAAGTAGATTCACTGCACAGATTAAATCAGGTGGGACTGCCTTAACATTCTGATATATACTGTATTTATATATGTATATGTATGTGACCGTATATGTGCGCCACTTCCCTGCATTGGTCGATGCGCATTTCCGATTTGTGACTTTCTTTTATCGTTTATTGACTTCTTTTCCTTATGTGACACACAAGCCTAAATATGTATAAATTTATACACATGTAACAACAACTCTCGTATATACGCCTTTGTACATATGTATGTAAGTTAAAATTGAACTTCACAACAACTCTGCATCCACGAAAAGTAACGTTGCGTTGCCAATCACTTCTCAGCCCTTTGCCTTACCAATTCCAATAGCGGCAGAACGTCGGCAGCATTCAATTCATTTTGCCTGCAGGCAGATGGCAAACGCAAAGTGCTTCGTTATGAGATTAAATCGCATTGAAACGTATCATTTCGCTCTCAATCGCTGCGCCATCAAAGGTCCAGCTAAAAGTAATGGTTGCCTGACTGACTTCAGGCCGGCTGTCTGCCTTTACGCAGCTCCATTAGCAATGGGAATGTATATTTTGTGTTTTCATATTGACTTCCCGACTGTCACAGCTTTTTGTATGTAGTCGTTTCGTTCTGTGTTTATATTTATTGTAAGTGTATTTGGCGCGCATATGAAGCTTGTTATTCCCATTTATACAGTTTCGATGGCAGAGAAAATATCTTCTTCTTCTGTGCAATATTCCCTAGCGGCATATCATATCCTCAAGACAATAACTTTTCTTTGGGAACAGCGATTTCGATTTTCTTGATTACAAAGATTAACAACACAATTTCTTTAAAAGTTCTTGATGAGTTTTTTTATCCTTCGAACTATTGAGCGTAAATTATTATGGAACTCCCAATTCTCAGTCCATTTAATTTTTTTGAAATTTACTTTATTTTATGTATTTTATTTTATTTTTTTCTTTTTAATTCTATTTGATTTTATTTTGTTTTATTTTATTTTTTTATTTTTTATTTTATTTTACTTTATTTTATTTCATTTTATATTATTTTATTTTATTTTATTTTATTTCACTTTATTTTATTTTATTTTATTTTGCTGTATTTTATTTTATTTTAATTTATTTTATTTTTTTTTTATTTTTTTTTATTTTATTTTAATTTATTTTATTTTATTTTTTTTTATTTTTTATTTTATTTTACTTTATTTTATTTCATTTTATATTATTTTATTTTATTTTATTTTATTTCACTTTATTTTATTTAATTTTATTTTGCTGTATTTTATTTTATTTTAATTTATTTTATTTTTTTTTTTATTTTTTTTTATTTTATTTTAATTTATTTTATTTTATTTTATTTTTTTTTTTTTTCTTTTATTTTTTTTTTATTTTATTTTATTTTATTTTATTTTATTTTATTTTATTTTATTTTATTTTATTTTATTTTATTTTATTTTATTTTATTTTATTTTATTTTATTTTATTTTATTTTATTTTATTTTATTTTATTTTATTTTATTTTATTTTATTTTATTTTATTTTATTTTATTTTATTTTATTTTATTTTATTTTATTTTATTTTATTTTATTTTATTTTATTTTATTTTATTTTATTTTATTTTATTTTATTTTATTTTATTTTATTTTATTTTATTTTATTTTATTTTATTTTATTTTATTTTATTTTATTTTATTTTATTTTATTTTATTTTATTTTATTTTATTTTATTTTATTTTATTTTATTTTATTTTATTTTATTTTATTTTATTTTATTTTATTTTATTTTATTTTATTTTATTTTATTTTATTTTATTTTATTTTATTTTATTTTATTTTATTTTATTTTATTTTATTTTATTTTATTTTATTTTATTTTATTTTATTTTATTTTATTTTATTTTATTTTATTTTATTTTATTTTGTTTTATTTTATTTTATTTATCTTATTTTATTTTATTTCCCACTGATAATCAATCCCACTTTCTTACTGTTTTTCTACATTTAATGTTTTTTGAAACAAACCATTTACAACATTTTGACTTGGAACTTTCTTGTGCAATTTCATTCAGTCAAAAAGGCGCCACGTTGTGTTGCTAAAGTTTTGTGCTTTTGCCGACATTCAGACGCCCTCGGCTGACTGCTTGACTTACTGGCTGATGTCTTAACCAATTGTCTGTCCTAAGGTTTACAAAAGTGAGTAAAACTGGCTTACTCTGTATTGGATAGGTGACTTGTTTGGTTTGCTCCTGGTGCTAAAACTGCCTTTGCTGCTACTGTTGCTTTTGTTGCTGCGTTTATGTTATATCTGCAATCTGATGCTTGGTTTCGTTTTCAGTGCATTAACCAATGCTATCCACATGCGATACGCTTTTAACTTAATATCCTTATCGTATAGGAGTATATACATATGAATGCATGTGTGTTTACGACAAGCAATCACTAGTATGTTCGCCTCTAGCACACGTGTAAAGATGTAATATAAAAAGCAAAGAACTTAAAATAGACATGAACAGAATAAAAGCAGATGAGTTGACTCATATGAGGGTATAGATATAATATACGTATAATTATGTTTGTTTCGAATGCAGCAACTTATGTATTTTGTTTATAGGTGAATAAAGTGAATAAATGTATGTATGGTACATAGATTTATATTTATACTCGTATGTATATATATAAATATGTATATATATATAAATCTAATATATAAATATATATATATATAAATAAGACTCATTTCCATATACATGACGATATTTATATGATTAAATTAAATTTTAATTTTTCCATGCTTTTTTTCATCGGAAAATACTGCACTGGGACAACACACAAATATTTTAGCTAATCGAGTACTTTTGGTATATTAAATATATATATTTGTATGTAGATAACTACGGAAATGCTAGGAATAAAGTATGGTAAATTTCAAAACAAACCGCAGACTTTTTTTTGTATTTATAAGAATTATTTGTAATATTTTTCAAGCTCTTGAGAACAAAAAACTTAAGAACCAGCTGTCATTATAATTAAAACGAAAAAGCTTATATTATATATATTTCTATTTTTTCACTTTTTGTTACTTATATTGAACTGCGTTTCAAGCCTAATTTTTTCGTTCAAAGTTTTATGTAATTCTTTCCATTTTGAGTAATATTTCCTGCTCGACCACTTTTTAAACTTAGTAAAAACGAGCTCTGATGCAATCGAGTTTTTCTTAGAATAAGCTACTAATCCGAAGGGCTCAACTCAATTCACCACTTTAAATTAAGGATTCATATATGGTATTACAGTACGCAAGATTTATCTCTATATAACTCGAGTAAAGTGCTATAACTAGCTATATAGCTAGTGTAAAATGTTCCTCATACGCCTCAGTGCCTACACTGCAAGAACATGTAATACGTAAATGATATTACAGGTGGACAGCAATTCTTATCGTTTTTCTCACTTAAGTGCTCTTTGTTATCAGCGGTCATACGAAATCCCAGGGTTCGAGTCCTGACCGGACCAATATTCAAAATGATAGAAAATTAATTTAAACAAAAAATGAATTTGAATTTTTAAATAGCGGTCACACCTCCTCGTCTCGATCTAGAGTCACTACAGTGGTTACAAAACGCTAAATATACCTTCTGCTCAAATATAAACAATGTAAACGAGACTTTATCCATAACTCGACAAGGACAAGACATATGGCCATACTTTTTTGCTTAGGTTGGCAGGACTGTTATATGTTTACATGTCAAATTTGAGCGCGATCTGTCACATAGTTTTTTTTTACGGCACTATAAACAAGTCAACCTCGAGTGTGTTTTTCGAATTTTACTATGGAAATTTAACGTTGAGCAAAGAGTTTGTTTGAAATTTTGTTATTCCAGTGGAATAAGTGCGACGGACGCAATGAAAATGTTGCAGAAGGCATATGGGGAGTCTTGCCTATCACGTGCACGTATTTTTGATTGGTATAAGTCGTTCAAGGACGGCCGTACATCGCTGGAGAACTTGCCCCATGATCGTCGTCCAGCAACGTCAATAAACGAAGAAAACGTCGAAAAAGTAAAGAAAATTGTGTTGGAAAATCGTCGTGGGACTGAAAGAGAGATAGCTAGTGAGCTCAACATATCAAATGGATCCGCTCATAGCATTATTCACGATGTTTTGGGCATGAGACGTGTGTCTTCTCGACTTGTTTCAAAATTGTTGCTCATACGCCTCGTCTTGTACGCGATTATTTGACCAAAAACAATGTTAATATTGTTCCGCAAGCACCGTATTCACCCGACATGGCACCGTGTGACTTTTTTCTTTTCCCTAAACTCAAATTGCCGCTTCGTGGAAAGCATTTTCAGTCGATTGAAGTCATAAAAGAGAATTCGAAGAAGGAACTGAAAGCCATACCTAAAGCGGCCTACCAGAAGTGTTATGAAGATTGGAAAAAAAGGTGGCATATGTGTATCGCCTCTAATGGTGACTATTTTGAAGGGGATAAAAAAAATATTGAAGTATAATTAACCGTTTTTGTTTTATTGCACCTGTCTCGTTTATATTTGAGCAGAATGTAATGTATATAGTCCCATTGCCTAAATTCAGATTTTTCATAAAGAACTTTTCTTTTGCCGCTGCATCATATCTTTGCCTTCCAGTGACCACAGTCTGCTCAACTACATCAATCACTCTTCTATCAGCGATAGCTTATTATGCATTCATCATATATATGATTCATACATATTTGATTTGTTTATTTTATTACTTTTATTATTATTACTGCTTAAGCATTAATCCTTCATCCTACGCCCAATATCCCCAGCAAACTGCCGTTCGGAAGGCCCGGGTTCAAATCCTGGTATGACCAACATCCAAAAGTTATAGAATATTAATTTAAATAAAAAGTTAAGTTAAATTTTCTTATTGCAGTCGTCCCTCGACAGGGAATGTCAAGGCCTCTGTATTTCTGACATGAAATTAAGGCTCCTCGTGAAAAAACCATCAGCCGTTCGGAGGCGGCTTAGTATAAACTGTAGGTCCCTCCATTTGTTGGAAATATATCAAGACGCAAAAACCAAAAATGGGAGGAGGAGGTTGTCCGAACAACATTTGCTTTTTCCTTTGATTTTTTAACATGTTTTCGAGTAAAAAGCAGAAGGGAGGCGTCATCTTGTCTAACACTGCATACAAAGATAAGAATAGTTATGTATATCTTTTCATAACTTTTTTTTCTGTATTTAAACCTTAACTAACTTGTTTTTTACGTTGGTAGTCAATGATGGCATAACTTATTTTGCTCTTAATAGTTGTAAGGAAAATGATCTTTAAAGCCTGTTTCATTGCTTTGAATGTTTATTTACGCTTATTACAATGTAGGTGATTGTTGCTATGCTATTAGTGAAAACGGTCTTTTGCACTTATCTCTGGTTTACACACTAAAAGTCCCACGGTGACAACAGGGCGAGAGAGAAAGTGTGTGTGTAAGAAGACTAAAGCGAGTGAAAGAATGCGTTGGAGGAACACATTTTTAAAAGCTGTTGACATTTAAATTTTTTATATTATTATTGCTACGCACAAGCATAGGATTGCTGTTGAATAGTGACGCCAATGAAAGGAAGTGGAATAAAGAGCTCGAAAATCAGATAAGCGGCTAAATTACCCTTAACAACGGTAAATTTCTATTGAGAATGGCGGCAGTTGGTTCACCATGATGACGACGCCTGATGTTGGAATAGATGGAAAAGCGCTGAGGTGAAGTACCATATATATGTTGCCACAGTTTGCAACTTCTGTTATTATTATTTTACAAGTCATTATTTCCTCGATTCTTTTGCACTCTTAATATCAAATAGCTTTCTTCTCAGTCGTTCAATTTTAGAGTCAATGTCGTTGGTTGTTATTTTTATTTGGCTTGGAATTTGTTCTAAATGGCACTGAAATGATTTTACAAGATGATAATTGGATTTGTAATGAAAAACATTGGTTTAAAAATTGAAACATTGTAATGGATTTTATAAAGCTACAGTTAACCCTAGGAGCTTTGGGAAAAAGTATATAAATATTAGGTCAAGTAAAAAGTTCGTTCGGTTTTTATCTAAGAGATGGCGTTATTGTCCATAATACTAGTGTTACGTGTCGCATCATGTCATCTTTATGGCGCTGAAAACAGGCAGTTTTTAGATTGATTGGCTCAGTTTATGGACCCGATACTGTAAACGAACGTGTAGCACAAAGTGGTTTGCTAGGTTCCGTTCCGGTAATTTCGATGTCAAAGATACATCACGCGTCGGGAGGTCTGTCGTCGAAAATTGCGATAAAATCATGGAAATAGTGGAAACAGACCGTCACGTGAGCACTTATTTAATTGCTGAGGAACTAAAGATAAGCCAGAAAACCGTTTGGAACCATTTGCATAACCTTGGATTCAAAAAGAAGCTCGATGTTTGAGTGCCACACGAACTAACGCAAAAAACATGATGGACCGAATTTCCATCTGCGAATCGCTGCTGATTCGCAACAAAATCGACCCATTTCTGAAGCATTTGGTGACTGGCGATGAAAAGTGGGTCACTTACGACAACGTCAAGCGAAATCGGTCGTGGTCGAAATGCGGTGAGCCGCCGGAAACGGTGGCCAAGCCAGGATTGACGGCCAGGAAGGTTTTTCAGTGTGCTTGATGGGATTGGCAAGGAATCATCTACTACGAGTTGCTCCCCAATAGCCAAACGATCAACTCGGCCCTCTACTGCCAACAACTGGACCGCTTGAAGGCAGCACTCATCCAGAAGAGGCCATCTTTGATCAACAGAGGCCGAATTATGTTCCATCAGGACAACGCCAGACCACACACGTCTTTGGTGACGCGCCAGAAGCTCTAGGAGCTCGGATGGGAGGTCCTAATGCACCCACCTTATAGTCCGGACCTGGCACCAAATGATTACCATCTTTTCCTGTCCATGGCGAACGCGCTTAATGGTGAGAAGTTGGCCTGAAGAGAGGCCTGTGAAAAGTGGCTCCCCGAGTTTTTTTTCCAATAGGGACGAGAAGGGTATTATGAAGTTGGCATCTCGTTGGCAACAAGTTTACCAATAAAACGGCGCACAAAGTTATCATATTTTGAAAAATCAAAAAAAAAAAAAAAACCGAACGAACTTTTTACCCCTCCGAGTGTATTTATGACATGAAATAAAAGCTCCTCATAAAAAACCATCAGCCGTTCGGAGACGGCTTAGTATAAACTGTAGGTCTCTCCATTTGTCGGAAAAAGCTCACGACGCAAAACCACAAATTGGAGTAGGAGCTCGGCCGAAAAATCGCTTCAGCGGTTACAAAGCGCCAATTATATATATAAATATATAGAATATAAAAAAGGTCAGAAAAAATTATATTAACTTTAAATTCGACAAATGAGTCGTGGAAAATTTTGATTCGATTTATATACTCTAAAACTTTATTATGTGCCTTTTATTAATTCAGAGGGTTGAACAATATCGCATATGGGACTCCAAAAAAGAGCATCTCCGCTATTGTGGGTCACTTACCTCGACTGAATACAGGAGATAACTTAAAGATAGTAAGTTATGCTTAATTTACACGCCTAGCTAGGTTGTGCGCTGGGTTTCGGACCATAAATCCAACCAGTCCAAAGAAAAGCTCCAAATTCAATTTAGGTGCAGGTGCAATATACCTGCCGATTTAGTATAGACACGATGAGGACTACCTCAACAAAGGCTCTAGAGGTTATACTGGACATTAGGTCAATTAATATGCAAGTTAGATATTATCTGAAGCAGCACTGAAGGGGCCAAATAGGCAACCGCTTCAAAGGAAAGATCTATCAGGCTTCTGGTAGCTATTCAAGCTGCAATTAACTGCATCAACAGGTTATCCAAATGGGTAAAAATATGCAAGAAGGCAATTAATAGACTAACGTGTTAAACCACAACGAATATTATGAGGGTTCCAAGTCACACAGATGTAGAAGACAATGAATAGGATGGGTTGGTTCACACTGGTGCAGCTGTCGAAGCGATTTTAAGCAGTGGAACGTTTAAGGTCTTGGAACCCTTCCAGCGTAGGACATATCACATAATTATTGTGAATAACGTGTGTAGTAGATAGACCAAACTGTTACTTGCATTAAGTAGAAAAGAACATTGAATTCTTTTGGGTGTATTAACAGAGGATTTAGGCCTAAAACAGCATCTCCACAAGACAGTTAAAATTATTAATCAAGTTTTCTAAGATGGGTTTTTTCTTTTGGAAAAGCAAACGGTCCTTTCCAATTCCAGTAGAATACTGTATGCAGTTTTCATACTTTGTTTGAATCATGTAAAATGTTGTTGACAATTAATTTTAAAGACAATTAACTATCAGAGAGCATGCAAAGTACATTTCTTGTAAAAAAAATTAAATAGATAACTACTCAGTAGTCAAATAAACGCAATATAATTCCCAACTGTTATTGCATCTTTGAGTAAGTTTTTATTATTTAAGTGCCTGTCTGCTTTTTCCTCTTCTTCTTCTTCTTCTTCTTCTCTTATTAACACCTCCTCATGGTTGTTTCTTTCCACTTGTATATTATTTACAAAAAATCAGATTATCTGCCACACTAAACGGCTTACATCTATATTTCCTTTTTTCTCTTAGAGGAGTAGAAATTCCTGTTCAATATATTTGGCATTAATATGAGAGTGTACTTGAGAAAATATTGGAAAACATATCAAAGCTTTTTATTAAAAAGCACATACTCATGTCGCATTAACTCGCTAAAAGTGCTATTAAGCGTTATTATGTATTTCTTTGTGAAATGTGCAGGTTCGAATGGTGTCTACTTGAAAATGTTGATGTATTCTTTCTGATTGTGCTTTTTTATAGAACCATTCAGGTGGTTTTCGTACATAGTTGGAACGAAAAAAAGCAGTAAAATTATGATATTAACATTAAATGGCCCATACTTCCAAAAAAAAAAAAATAATAATAATTCTGCAATGTAAAGACGTAACTAAATTTCATGACCACTCTCCTTGTTGTATAAACACATGTTCCAAATCTTAGAAAAGACCCCTGGGAAAGTATATGTACAAACCACCTCTTCCTCGAATTAAAAACAACCTACGATATCCCAAGGCGAACTACTTTTACATCACCATGTCTGTGCATAACAATGATAAACAACAGCAAAGCTCAATAAGAATTGGAAGGGATACCTCCAACCTGTCCGATATAAGAAAAGGCGATAGTCTGGGTGACTCTGCTTCAAGTGGCTTCTTTAACATAATGTCGGAGAGTATGATACGTGCGACAGAGCTAGGCAGAAGGAAGCTCGCAGTGTGCTATCGTTATTAACATTATTCGCATAATACCTCATGCCATGAAACAGTCACATCGCCCCCAAGTCGTTTATAAATTCGTCAGAAATATCTGGTCAATTGGGGCTGGCCAAGTCTACAACCATAATATGGTAAATAAAACCTTTTATGCGATTATGGGGATTCTATATAAATTAAATTTTCAAACCAAAAGAAAATTGCGAAAGAATAAGATTCCACTTCTTCCAGTTAAAAATAAGAATTAAAGATTTAATTTTAGTTTAAAAACTTTAATTAATGCTAATTAATTTTCGAAGTTTACACATGCTGCTCGGATAAGGCTCATTGCAAAAATAGTCAGATAGTCTAATATCTAAATATACCATTTAAACAAATTATTCACAAATTAAAAATATTCAAAACAATTCGGAAAAAAAATCGTATATTGCAACTGCTGGAAAGCTTCATATTGTAATAATATATAGATGGCGTTAATATCGTGTGCTGCTGCTTTTGCAAAAGCTCGCAAAGGTCCGTTGGCCATTTAGAGCTTAAAATATAAACTTTTTCAAAATTTCCAGTTGAGTTGCAAACCTAAACCTGTATTAATTAGCTTTCATAAAACAACCTAATTGTTACTAAAGAGCTTTTCCCAATAAAAAGCTTTCTCACAACATCAATTGCATGCAAATAAACTAGCTTCTCTATTACTTGCACGTGCAGGTGCGCCAACAACCAAAATCTAAAAGACCAACAAATATAAAACTTGTAAATCAGATGCATTGCAAACGCGCTGCTTGTGGCAAGCAGTGCGGTTGCATCATTTTCATAGCTTATACGAGTATATAGTTAAAAAGTGGCAAAGAGAATATATTAATTGAGCAAACAAAGCTGAGCGGGGATTTCAACTAATGACGACAAGCATACAAGCAGAATAGTGATTAGTGCACAGTAAGTAAGGAAGCAGCAGAGAGAATAGACAAGTGAAAGTGCTGATTGAAGTGACTATGGGTAGATATAATATGAAGTGTTGCTGTGTTGACAATGTGACAAATGAAAGTGAAATCACACGTACTTATATGAAAACAAAATCCTCAGGTGTTACCACGTGTTATACAAATTAATACTAATACTTATACAGACACCGACACAGACGGGTAGGCAAGCAGGCAGTTGTGTATGTAGGCTTTAGTGTTATGAAAATGTGGTAAATATATGTGAGTGTGTACTGCGTTGGCAGACCAAGAAAAATTTTTGAGAAAATAAAAAAATTAAAATAAAAATATAAAAAAATAAAAAAAAAAATTTAAGTTTTTAAATGAACTTTAAAAAAAGTATTTATTTTCATATAACTTTCATATAACTTCATTTTAAAATAAATAATTTTTGAGTGATTATTCATAAAATAACTAATTTCAGTACGGCAGTGCGTATACGTAACCTTATTATTCTATTTACATGTAAATTTTAGCTCGAATTCAATCAACAACAATTATGGCAGCAGTAAATTTACTCAGAATTCGTATTAAATTACTTTTGAAGCGCTTTAAATTTCCTACTAAACTATAAAGCCACAAACATGAAAGATAATACAAGCTTTCCGGAAAAAATATACAAGAAAAATAACTAAAATTTGATAAATTTTCAAAGAAATATTTTTTTGGAAAAAGTTAGCATTGAAATTAAATATGTGCACTACTGAATTTAATTTTAAATGAAAAAAAATTCATAAATAATTTTAAATGTTAAGTGTGAATATTTAATTTTTTTTCTTGTTTATTGGTTGCTTTTTATTCATTTTTATTCATTTTTTTTTTTTGCTTGAATGCTAGCAAAATGAAAAATATGTATGTAAGTGAAATGTAGCAATGCGCCAATTGCATTTCTTCGATTTTTGCCGGCTATATAACAGGAAATCGATGACAACAAGCCACGTGCAACATTCAAATAAAGTGTTGCTTGTAAATGTATGAATTTCTATTTCTATATGTGTATATGTATGTGTTTACAATGCAATGCAGCAAGGATGTAACATACAAATTTCACTCTGCTACATTTGCCTTCGTTGTCCATGACCCTCAATAAACAACAATATAAAACTGCAACAGCAACTGCTGTAACTGTAAATGTTTTTATGCAACCGTAATAAGAAATGCTTGCTCGCTTGGTTGGTTGGTTGCTTGGTTGGTTGCTTGGTTGGCGGTATAAAATAAATAACCGTCGAAAGAAAAACTTATAGTCGTAATTGTGTTAGTGTAAATGTGAAAAATGTAATAGTTTTGAGTTCCTTTGTTGCTCGTTGCCACCTTTGCTGACTCTCCACCGCCGCCTGCAACTGTGCTCCGACTTTACCTACGTGGCAAGTAGGTATTGTTTTAGTAGTCGAGATGTTGTTGTGGATTTATGTGAACACCTACATGCATATAAGCACATAAAAGTATGTATGTTAAGCACGTGCATACATCTGCTAGGCATTTGAGGCATGCTTTGATGAAGTAAAGATAAGTTTGTATAAACGTATGTACACCGCATTTACTACTGAAATTTCTACATAAATACATATAAAAATATATAATAAATTGTGTAACAATATGCCTGTATGTATTTGAAAAAATTGAAATATTACCTGTCACTACCCACGTTTCAAGCTATTTAACAAACCAGAATTTAACCGAGAGTCAGTTTGAATTGAAAGTGTCTGAGTGATGAATTTAGCTATGAACAAAACGGAAAATATAACCCACACTTCATTGAATAATAACTCACGCTCACACTCACAACTAACCGAGAAAATATAATCACATTCCACTTATGTCATTGGTAATGGCTAAATAGTATCTCTTCTTTCTGTCTGCTCCATACCACACAGCATGGGTTGCAGTCAGCCGTACAGTTGCCAGATAAGTAGTATTTTTCTCTCCATTACAGCATGACAATTCTCAACGTACTGTTTTTGATAATGTCGGAAACAAAGTAAGTAACGAATTTTAAATACTTACTCTCAGAGAGCAGAAGTGCAAGTCGAGTAAAAAATTATTTGGCTGTCTGCCATGACCTTCCAAATGTTTGTTGATGCGCCTTCCTCATTCCACAAGAACGAGTTTTATAAGAAAGTGATTCGAGTCAATGTTAGGTTTTCGGAGAGATCTGGTGACAGCAAAGTAGCTTGATG
Organism: Ceratitis rosa; assembly: GCA_037013455.1. Taxonomy (NCBI): domain Eukaryota; kingdom Metazoa; phylum Arthropoda; class Insecta; order Diptera; family Tephritidae; genus Ceratitis; species Ceratitis rosa. The sequence continues at coordinate 15,010,766 of JAWMAG010000054.1, forward strand.
GACGTTTTCATGCACCAGATTTGTGCTCTTTTACATGTCTTAAAAACCCACCTTCTTACTGGCATTCTTAGACCGCGGTGAGCTTGTAGTATTAGTGTCAGATCTTGGTATTACAAAAGGACGTCAACCAGCTGAGAAGCGGCACCTACGAAATTAACGTGCCTGACATTCTAAGTACATGCCCTCAAATCGTATACTTTAATACATTTGTTCATGAGGAGGGTCTTTCATCCGAGACTTTTATAGATTTTTCATTTTATTGGTGTTTTACATCTCAGCGCATAATCTCATTTTCAGACGCAGAAAGGCACTTTTTAAAATGTTTTCGGGGTCATGAGAGTGATACTGAATTTAGTTTTATTGAATTGGAGCAAAGTTTGAAATGTTATAGTTCAAAGTTGGGAAAATATCCATTTTTCCACTATAATTCCAATTTACTTTTCGCTTTAATCATCCCTTTTTACTTTTTATCCAAAAAAAAATCTTTAAAATTCGGATCTATTTTACAAGTGTATTTTTTCTATATTAAATACATGAGTTTTGAGCATATTTTGTTATAAAAAAGGTAGTTATTCTTATTTTTTCATGGAAAATACTACAAAATGAATTACTTAATCAAGTGTTGTTAATAAAAAAAAAAATACATTCTTAAAGAGAATAAATTGAGAACACGAAAAAATATATGTAGATGTGAGATCCACACTTTTTCCATATTTTTCGTCTATTAAAAAAAACTAGCTAAGAACTTTTGCGCCTTTTCCTTAGACAACTTCACAAAATTACCAATATTAATGACTTAAAAAAGAATTAAAAGCAACTTTACCTTACTCTTCTAAGAATTTCATTAGTATCATATAACGTAATAAAAAAAAACATTTTGCTTGAAACGTAAATATAATTGGAGTCTCTAGAGAAGCTCTTCTAATTTACCCATTTCTTTTTCTCATAACAACATCTCCAAAACTTGTATGTAAGTATGTATTATATCTATATAAATGTATAAAGCATGCAAATATACTTATGCATGAAAGTCTCTTATTCTACAGTGGTATTACAATCCAAAACTATACCTATGTACCATGCATAGGTATGCTCGTGCATATGTACATATGAACAAAAATCATTCTCACACTCTATATCCTTTCGTACCACTCATTTTAAAGTGTGTCAATGTGCCAATTTATTATATACTCATTTTTCAGAATATGCTTGTCATGCGATATCTAAATTACATGTGCATACAACTTTACAGCATTGCTCGTCTATCAACAGGTGGTTCAAGGCTTGCGTTATGCACCAAAGAGAATACAATATGTAAGTCTGTTTGTATGTATGTATGCATGTATGAATTTAAGACAGCTAGACTGTATGTTCGTTGCCGCTTGAACTAGGTTGTGCTAAATTGTACACATTTGTTTGCGCAGTTCCGCTGTGCTGCTTTCAAATATAATTAAAAGTGTTACATACTTTTAGGCGCGAACATAAATACGCCTTTACACTGTATTTAATGAGTGTTTATGCGATTTGACCTTCAAAGTAAATGTGATAATTTGCAGTTAAAACTTTTCTATGAAGTTTTTATGAAATAAATACAGATCAAAATTCTTTTACATTAGGCATACTGCTAGCTCAAGACATACAAATTATAACCTGCTTTCGTTGTTAGATATTTATATACGTTTTTAATACATTTATTATATTTGGTCATAAATTAAAATCTGTATAAACAGTTTCTCTTGTTTTAACACCTTAGTCTTAATTCAAATCGACCAAACCAAAATTTTCTTCAGAAATAAACGCCCTACACAAACGAAAAAAATTAATAGCATGTATTTAAATAAAATAATATAAAGAACATTTAATTAACATCAACAACACCATACGCAGATGCAACTTGATACAGCCTAGTCCCTAAGCAATTATTTCATTCAATATTATTCTTTTTTTTTCATTTAATCATATTTAACTTCCTTTTTTAATTTTACTTTATTTTAATTCTTCTTTTCTTTTTTTGTTTTATTCTACTTAATTTTATTTTATTCTATTTTATTTTATTTCATTTAATTTAATTGAATTTTATTTTATTTTATTTTATTTTATTTTATTTTACTTTATTTAATTTTATTTTATTTTATTTTACTTTATTTTATTTTATTTTATTTTTTGTATTTTATTTTATTTTATTTTATTTTAATTTATTTTATTTTATTTTATTTTATTTTATTTTATTTTATTTTATTTTATTTTATTTTATTTTATTTTATTTTATTTTATTTTATTTTATTTTATTTTATTTTATTTTATTTTATTTTATTTTATTTTATTTTATTTTATTTTATTTTATTTTATTTTATTTTATTTTATTTTATTTTATTTTATTTTATTTTATTTTATTTTATTTTATTTTATTTTATTTTATTTTATTTTATTTTATTTTATTTTATTTTATTTTATTTTATTTTATTTTATTTTATTTTATTTTATTTCATTTTATTTTATTTTATTTTATTTTATTTTATTTTAATTTATTTTATTTTATTTCATTTTATTTTCTTCTTTATTTTGTTTTATTTTATTTTACTTTATTTTATTTTATTTTATTTTATTTTATTTTATTTTATTTTATTTTATTTTATTTTATTTTACTTTATTTTATTTTATTTTATTTTATTTTACTTTATTTTATTTTATTTTATTTTATTTTATTTTTTGTATTTTATTTTATTTTATTTTATTTTATTTTATTCTATTTTATTTTATTTTATTTTATTTTATTTTATTTTATTTTATTTTATTTTATTTTATTTTATTTTATTTTATTTTATTTTATTTTATTTTATTTTATTTTATTTTATTTTATTTTATTTTATTTTATTTTATTTTATTTTATTTTATTTTATTTTATTTTATTTTATTTTATTTCATTTTATTTTATTTTATTTTATTTTATTTTATTTTATTTTAATTTATTTTATTTTATTTGATTTTATTTTATTTTATTTTATTTTATTTTATTTTATTTTATTTTATTTTATTTTATTTTATTTTATGTTATTTTATTTTATTTTATTTTATTTTATTTTATTTTATTTTATTTTATTTTATTTTATTTTATTTTATTTTATTTTATTTTATTTTATTTTATTTTATTTTATTTTATTTTATTTTATTTTATTTTATTTTATTTTATTTTATTTTTTTTTTTTAATCTATGTTTTTTTTACTCTATGTTTTTTACTTTATTTTTTTTTTTATTTATAATGTTTTTTGTTTATTATACCTATATATATATATTTTTAATACAATTTATATTAGATGATACTATTGCGTCGAACTGCCCCTCTGTGGGTTTCTTATCATTCCTTTATACAGTTCAATGTTCAAAATACGCTTGTATCTGCTAACTCCATTCAGCTACTAATATAATTCATATTTATTCTTAATAACGCTCGTGTGCAGAGGGCGACTTTAACTTTAGATTACACACAAATTACAAATACATAAATACTAACATTGTAGATTGCAAATCGTATGAAATGCTGCATCACTGCAAGTCAATTGTCTATATTTAATGTGTTTTTATTTCTGTAACAATGGCGTTTTTAATAATAGGCGTATCGATAATGTAAAAAAAATAAACAACAGTTTAAAATAAATAATCTATTTAAGATGTTTACGAATTGTCAGTTAAAAGCAATTAAAAAGGAACTAAATATTTTTGAACAAATAATATGCAAATCATAAACATACAGATACTTAAATTTGTGTTCATTTGATTTCGCTCCATCTATGTAGACAATGAAATAGTTACAATACTATAATACAATTAAAATCTAATTAACATTTATCACATCTTCGATCTTTTTTTTTTTTTTTTTGAGAATAATTCGCCAGACTGGTCTGATCAGTATGGTATACTACTTTTTTGTAGTTCTTAACTTCGCTATTTGCTTGTAGGACTAATGGAAAAAGCAAATGCTCTCATACTTGGCCATACTTGGCCACCCCACCGTGCAATTTATTCATGAGTTAGAAAAACAACTAATTTAGATAAATAGGGAGAGTCGTAATCTATTGACATATTTGAGCCAGCCGTGATATCTTATCAAACTAATTGTGATTACAACAGTGCATGGAACACACATACACACGTAGATAAATTATAATTATAATTATTATGTTTGAAAAGTAAATTTCAAATGGTCAATAAATGTTTATCTTGTCTGAATACATTAATAAAAATAATTATAAAAATTTGTATAACATATATGAAGCATATAGATATATTTATATACATATGTATACATAAGCTCTTGAATGTCTAGCGTTATTTATGAAATTTCGGATTAGCACGTTTAATATACGATTGGAAGATATCTATGAGTATCTACAATTTCATTCATTTCGATTTTATGAATTTATGTAAGCGGTGTTGACCTATTTTTAGACAATTTATGTCATTTTACTCACTTCTCTTTATTCTAATTATAGATAGAAAATTTGCAGACATATATTGTACTTAGGTATGTATGTATCTGATGAGTGTGCAGCACGTGTTTGTTCGAAATGCCTTAGACATTGACTGTTTGCATAATTTGCAGTAAAGCATAGCGACATGTATATGCCACAAATAAATTTTTTACATAAAGAACTATTTTGATAAATTAAATTAAAGTAAAATACAAATAATGCAAAATTAGATATGAAAAATAATAATAATTAAAACATTATACTGAAATGATATAAAATATAATTAAACGTAACAAAAAGTTAAAATAATATATAAAACAAACTGAATGAAATAAAATAAAACAAAGTAAAAATAATTTTTGTTTAAAAAATAAAATTTATTATAAAATAAGATAAAATGGAATCAAATATAAAAAATATAAATAAAACAAAATATAATAAAAGTAAATAAAATTTAATAAAATAAAATATAATAAAAAATTTAATATCATAAAACAAAAATTAAAAAATAACACAAAATGAAATCTGCTAATATAAAAAAATAAAATAAAATAAAAAAAATTAAAATAAAACAAAATTAAATAAAATTACAATAAATAAAATTAAATAAAATAAAATAAAATAACAAAAAAAAAATAAAATAAAACAAAATAAAATGAAATGAAAACAACTTCAAACAAAACAAAAAAAATTAATATATACTAAAATAAAAAAACTAAATTAAAATAAAATAATATAAATCAAAATAGAATAAATAAATTAAAATAAAATAAAATAAAAAAAATTGAGTAAAATCAAGTAAAATAAAACATAATAAAAAATATTATATTAGTTTAATAAAAATAAAAGAACAAATTAAAGTGAAATAAAATAAAATAAAATCTAAAGATACAGAAACATAAAATAAAATAAAACAAAGTAAAATAAAACAAATTAAAACAACTTCAAATAAAATAAAAAATGTAATAAAATATAATAAAATAAATATAGGTAAAATAAAGTGAAATAAACTAAACCACAAAAATAAAATGTAATAATACAAAACAAAATAAAATAGAAAAAATAAAATAAAATAAAATAATATAAAACAAAATAAAATAAATTAAAGGAAAATAAAATAAAATAACATAAAATAAAATTAAATTAAAAAAATTAATATAAATATAGTAAAATAGTTTTAATTAAATCAAATTAAATCAACTAAATTTTAATAAGCTAGAAAAAATCAAATAAAATGATATAAAAAAAATATTAAAATAAAAAATTAAATAAAATGTGTAAAATAAAAAAAATAGAAAGAACAAAATAAAATAAACTGAAGTGAAATAAAGTAAAATTAAATGAAATAAACTCAAATTAAATTAAGTAAAGGAAAACCAAAAAATTAAATAAAATAAAATAATGTATTCGATGGAATCTAAAATTTTCATTTTATTCTAGTTTCTATCCATCATTTTCTTTATATTGTACTATTCAAATTGCAACTTGCCGATAGGTTATATTTGTTTTTAAAATTAGAACATTTTTTGTAAAATTATCTTTGCTCTTTTGGAAATGCATTCACCAGGCGGGCGAAATAATTATATACCTATGGCTGTGTGTAAATTTATATACATAAAAACAAATGTGAATCGCCTTTTTAACATAGATACACCAACATTTACAGCTTGTTAGCTGAGAGACAAAAACAAAAATGAGCAACAAAGAAAAAAATAATACTAAAACGACGCCTGTCCATTTGTCCGACAGAGTAACTCTCGCTCTTATCGCTAGCAATAGATAAGAGTTGCCAAGACTGGGATAAACAAAGTACATTTAAAGCATACTGATAAAGATGCTATTAATTAAATAAATTAAAATGCATAAAAATTCAAAAACAGATTACAATTATATAAATATTTAAAAAATAAATAAAAATATATATAGATCCAAAACAAATCAATTTTATATAATTTCCAAATGTGGTAAAATTTATTAACATTGTTCTCGTAAACCTTATAACATTTTTCCAAGTAATTATTGTAAAGTGGGCATCCCTGCCACAAATACTCACACTGTCCATTACAGCAATGTTCTTTTTCTTGCTTTTTTATTGTTTTCTTTTTTTTGTTTTGCTTCTTAATCTACTGTCCCGCTGCCTTGCACTGCTGTTATCAGCAGAAAAGAGGATCTCGCGCACAAACAATTTTCAATCAGTGCGCAGCGATTTTTGTAGCCGTGCCGCTAAGCACTTGAGTTTTGAAATCAGTTTATGCATGAATTTTGAACGGGCACGTGGTGGCATTGCGGGATAGTTTTGAAAAATACGTTTTCGAGATCTTTTGAAGACAATGAAAATATTAAAAAATTTAAATATGAACTAAATACAAATAAACACAAAAAAACTAAGAAAAAATCAACTGAAAATAATTAAACTTTATTACGGCTTAAAGAAGAAATTATTTTCCATAGGTAATAAATGGAAAAAATAACTAAATTAAATATATAACACGCATATAACAAAATAAAAATAAAACAGAAAAAGAAAAAGAAAAACGAAAAAGTACATACCGATTTAAAAATATAAAAATATTTTCGAAAAAATATATTGTAAATTCAATTGCGCGTATTTACTTCACATACTTTGTTGCCCTCGGTGTTGTGCTATTTTTAAAAAAACACCATTACAATCGAGAAAATTTCTGCTGGCGCTAGGTCTTAACTTTTTTGTGTTTGTTAATTTTTATTTTTCTGTTTTTCTTAATTTTCTTGTTTAATTTCTCTTTCGTTCTTTTTATAAATTGTTTTTTTCTCACTTTACTTTCACATATATTACATAAAGTATATCATACTCAACGCCAGCGCGTGTGGTTTACCACCAACACTAAAAGTAAACAATAATAATAGAGAAATATATGCGCACTTTACCTGCTGGGCGACAAAAGCAGCTGTTCGCTATTAACCATTCGATTTTGTGAGACAGAATGATTAGCTTGTTATTACACTATTACCTAGTAGTAGCAGTCGCAGAGATAGTATCAAATATAATAAAAAATATATAAAAAATAAATCGCTTTTCTTGCATATTTTTAATAAATTAAGCATTTTGCATTACTTTATAAAATCTTTTATTAAATTTTTATATTATTTTATTTAACTTGTTTATTTTAATTCATTTTATTTAATTAAATTTTTTTTTACTTAATGTTATTTTATTTTTTTTTTCATTCATTTTTACTTCACTTTATTTTTACTTATTTTATTTTTTTAGTTTGTTACTTTACTTTATAGCTTTATTTAATTTTTTATTTTATTTAATTTTATTTTAGTTTATATTATTTTTTTTAAATTTATTTTATTTTATTTTATTTTATTTTATTTTATTTTATTTAATTTAATTTAATTTATTTTATTTTATTTTATTTTATTTTATTTTATTTTATTTTATTTTATTTTATTTAATTTAATTTTATTTTATTTTATTTTATTTTATTTTATTTTATTTTATTTTATTTTATTTTATTTTATTTTATTTTATTTTATTTTATTTTATTTTATTTTATTTTATTTTATTTTATTTTATTTTATTTTATTTTATTTTATTTTATTTTATTTTATTTTATTTTATTTTATTTTATTTTATTTTATTTTATTTTATTTTATTTTATTTTATTTAATTTAATTTATTTTATTTTATTTTATTTTATTTTATTTTATTTTATTTTATTTTACTTAATTTAATTTAATTTAATTTTATTTGATTTTATTTTGTTTTATTTTATTTTATTTTATTTTATTTTATTTTATTTTATTTTATTTTATTTTATTTTATTTTATTTTATTTTATCTTATCTTATTTTATTTTATTTTATTTTATTTTATTTCATTTAGTTTATTTTATTTTTTATTATTTTATTTTATTTTATTTTATTTTATTTTATTTTATTTTATTTCATTTTATTTTATTTTATTTTATTTCATTTTATTTTATTTTATTTTATTTTATTTTATTTTATTTCATTTTATTTTATTTTATTTCATTTTATTTTATTTCATTTTATTTTATGTTATTTTATTTTATTTTATTTTATTTTATTTTATTTTATTTTATTTCATTTTATTTTAATTTATTTTATTTTATTTTATTTAACATAATTTTATGTTATTTAATAATTTACTCGTTATAGTAAACAAATAACGAAAGTGCTATCACGAGAGCCGAAAGATACTATTAATAAATGTAATCGCAAAACAAACATGTTATTCTGCGCAAATAAATTGAGTGCCGAAAAACAATAACACAAAAAGATCAATTAACGATCACTGGCAAATAATATTTGTTTTCTTATATTTTTGAACCATCAATAATTGCTGACTGTCATATGAGAAAATTTAAGCACCCCTTTGACTTGATGTTGCTTTTATTGTTCTTCTTCTGAAAAGTGTAAGTAATTGTTGAAAACTTAAAATGTTTAATATCTATATGTGTACGTTTGGAAATATGTACGTGTATGTACGAGTATATCTATAAGAGACAATCAAAATCACTCATACGCCTATCAGCACCTTTTTGTTTGGGTCAAACGCCACGCTTTTGTTTATGCTTCGTCGGGTTAAATTGGCGCTTAAACTGATTTTTTGTTATTTGTGTTGTTAATTTTTCTCAATTTTTTTTTGTTGTGGTAGCGTTACTCTTTACCCCGCTGCTGCACTCTTGGGTGTTGTTTGCTAAATCTCGTGTTTTATTATTTATATTTTTATTTGCATTTATCAAACAGAAAATTTCACACTTTTTTATCGTCTCGCAAGTCAGTGGCAATTAACATTTAGTATTTTGTTAAATAACTTTGTAGTAAGCAAAAAAAAGTATTTTGCTATAAAAAAAATAATATATGTGGTTAGTAAATAAACAATGAAATTATTTTATTGGTTGCCACGAGCTAGAATCATAATGTTTAAGCAAATATAAATCACTTTCAATAAATACGTGATCATCTTGTTTAAATTTATTTATAGGAATTTAATTTAAATAAAAAATTAAGTCAGATTTTCTAATTGCGGTCGCCCCTCTGCAAGGAATGTCAACCCGTCAGAGTGTATTTCTGACATGAAATAAAGGCCCTCGTAAAAACCATCAGCCCTTCGGAGGCGGGTTAGTATAAATTGTACGTCCCAACCAAAAAGTGGAGGAGGAGCTTGGCTAAAAATCGCTTCAGCTGTTACAAAGCGACAAGTGTATATATTAATGTAATTTAATTAAACCAACTTTAAAATTAAGTTTATTTTTGAATAATACATAAAAGAGCTTTACTTATCATAGTCATTGGAATCTTACCATACCTATTATACCTTACCACCCTTGATAGGCATAGATAAATAGTTGGTGTACCTTTCATGATAAAAATAATCAAAGGTTTATTTATTTATTATCGAAATAATAAGAGAATAATTTCCCACGCTGTGAACTATTATAAATTTCATATAAACTACATATATTGGAAATATTTTTTTTGCAATGAAGCAAAATAAAAATTTATTTCCCATTAAATTGCAAACAAAACAAAATTTTTGTTTATTTTTCTCACTGTGACATTGAAATGCTTACAATTTGGTATTTTATGTCAATGAACTGTGAAAATCGCATCGAATGCATTTTACAAATTATATTTTTGCAAATACATACATACCATACTACATTTGTTTACTTGCTTATACATAATATAGCAATACATATACGAGCCTGTATATCCGCTTTAAATGTGGGCCATTGAGATATTGATATAAACCAAGAACATATGTAGAGTTCATATCAAAAAAGCAACAGTTGCAAAGGAATAGCGCAAAAGTACATACTTATTTCAACTTAAAATCAAACTAAACAATAGGCAAACATTTCAAAAAGATTACCAAAATCAATGAAAATCAATTTATAAATAATAATAAAATAATAATTACTCATTTTTTAACTTCTTATATATTTCTTTTGCTTTATATTGTATAAATAAATAAAAAAAAAAACGTAAATAATTCTGAAGTATCTATTTTGAGGGCATATTTTGGTATATAAATTATGGCATTTATCTTTTAAACTAAAATTATCTTATATGGAAACCCTTTCAATATTCAGCTTGATACCCTTATGGTATTACTCATAACTCTAATGATTGGACAATGTGAGTGGGCGTTGAACTTTTTTGTAGGACTACGCAAAAGAAAGTGTTTATGTTACTCAAGTTATGGCTCAGATATCGCCCAAAATGTGCTAAAAAGTTTGAAAATTACGCGAGGCGGTCATTTTAATTATGTAGTGTTTTACATATGCCAATGTTCTTTATAATAAAAAGGGAATTACTTGAAAAAAATTATTTAAAATTCATTTAATTTACTTTAATTTTTGAAACTGCAGAAAGAATAGCAAAGAATATACAAGATTCCTTTATTTTTTGCTGGCGACCCATTTCTTTCGCAGGATTCCTATTTATTTATTTTTACTTATTAAAAACACCTTAAACAACAAGTGCTCACTCATAGCTACCAGTTGATATACAAAATGCAAATCAAATCTTATTTAACTATTTATATCAGATAGCCCTGTGAGAAAATGCTTAAGAATTTATAAATGAAGAGCAAAGATAATACAAGCAAATAGTACTTTAAAAAAATGCTTTTTACCTAATTTAATTATTTTATTAATCCTCTAAAAATCCTGTTAACCCTAAAAAGTTTCTATCAGTCATAACAAAAATTCTTCAAGGTGGACAATTCTCCATGAAACACCGAATAAGTTTTAAAGTGCCAATGTTAATAACTTCAATATGAATTAAAATTTAACGGTTGAACTAAATCTCTGAGCTGTAGTAATTTTCCTACAGGGCATCCTCAACATTTAAAACGTGCACACTTATATCTAAGCAACAAAGTCTAGAGATCAATGACATTTTGTTTACTAAAAAGCAAAAAGAATACAATGTTAGTCATCAGCAATTGTTTATATTTATTCGAAAACTTTTTAACTTTTCTACTTTTGAGAAATTTTCTTTTTTATTTTTAACCAAAATATTGTTATTTTTTCATTTATAACTTTGAATATTAGTAGCAAAATGTTAAAATAAATTATTAATTTAAATAATAAATAAAAAAATTCATTAAAAATGCAAATGAGAACTTATTGTATATTAAATATTTATTAATTTTTAAATAAAAGCAAGTTTTTCCCTTATTAGTTATTTTGGCAACGGTGTAAAAAATTCCTGTGCTTACAGCAAAATAAATTTACAATAAATATGTACAAAACTGTGATATATACGTTTACAATATTTATCAAATAAATTTATTTGTTTTTTATTACTTTTTCCAAGAGTGCAAAGTTCAATATTAATATAATACATTTTGTTGTAACTAGTGCAACATATATAATATGTATTTATCATTCCAAAAGGCGATATTATTAATTGTTTTTCTCAACTAAGTACACAATAGCAACAACAATTTTGTAATAGATTACATTAATTTGTTGTTCGTCAATAGACAATATTCTTTTGCTTTGATTGTATGAACGACGCACTTACGTACGTATGTGCAGATATGAACTATACATACAATATTATATATATACCATATATGTTTGTTTTTGCTTGCGTGAGAGATTGCTCAGCGGAAGCGCTAAAGTTGTTGCTTTAGCTTTAATCACTGCAATAATCCACAATTTGCTGCCTATGCCGCTGCTCTGCGGCATCACTTTGTCATATTAATACTGAAATTAAAACGAACGAAATTAAAATAAATTGTTAAATAAACAGAACAGAATACAAAATGAAATTGACATGGGAAATTTTTTAATTAAGTAGCCAATGAATTTTATGCAAATAAATGTATTAATTACAAGATCAGCATTTTAAAATAAGAAATATATATATATATGGTTCATATATATTTTTTTGTTTAGTAAAAAAAGAATAATTTTTTACATAAAATAAATAAAATGTTTTTAATAAAAATTGAATATAATAATATGTATTTTTTTTGTACGCAATTATTATATTTTTTTAAATTTCGATTTTTATTTTGAAAACCAAACGGTTTGATTTAATTAATTTTACGTAAAAGAATTAAACATTCATACTCATATATAGAATATTAGTTGGAGCAGACTATATGACGAATTTTTTCGATTTTGATGACTATTTGTATGTATGTACATATGTATGTGTACAGAATACCAAATCTTACACTTCTAGATGCTTTTTTGATGGGTTTTCGACCCGAAACCTCACATCTTAACTTGCTGTATGGGAGCCTTCATTCTCAAAAATGATTTTTTCATGAAATTTCGACCAAAACACAATATCTGAAAAAAATGTAGGTGTATACAAACTACATATATACTCGTATCAAGTATGCTAAAAATCATTATTTTTGCAATAAATTAAAGGCTTTATTTACTTTAGGTGGAATTATCAGATTTTTGTCAAATATACCTACAACGTTTTACTAGAAATTTTTTGGCATAGAAACTCTTGTGCCCCTGAGGCTAATTATTCGGCAGCCAACTCATTCGCCATAGATAGGAACAGATGGTTGTCACTTAGTGCGGGGTCCGGACTATAAAATGTATAAATAAGTACCTCCCAACCACGCTCTCAGAGTTTTTGGCAAGTCACATTCAATATGTGTGATCTAGCGTTGATCTGATGAAGCACAATTCTCGAATTAAGAGCAACTCACAGAGAATGATTCCATGGCAATCCCTCCACACGCACAACAAAACCTTCTTGGTCATTAATCCTTTGGAGACCGTTTGTGCTGGCTCACTGCCCTATGACTGCGACCGTTTTCAGTTGACGTTGCTGTTAGTGATCCACTCTTCATCACCAGTCACTATCTACTTTAGAAATGGGTCGATTTTGTATGTTACAGCAGCGATTCACAGATCCATTAGGATTTTTTTCGTTAACCCAAGTGGCATCGAGCTGATTTGTTTATCCAGCCTTTTTCATGAGTGTTTGTTTTTTGAAAGAGTGTTCCCATGACGGTCATGCTTGACGATTTCCTTTATTCCATCGACATCATCAAAATTACCAAAACAAAATCGAAGAAACCCAAATTAGGCATGATGAACCTTTACAGAATCAGCACCGTTAACACATTTGGAGCTGACTTGAGTTTTAAAATATATCGTCTGTTTTCTTTGCTGGTGTCCGTCGTTGACATGCGCTCAAGCATTACTGAGCTAAGTGATCAACACTTGTTCCATTGTATTTTAGTAAAAAAAATAATTAATAATAATAACGCTATCTAGGGTAGTCCAATCCCACTAATACATATGGAGATATAGATCACTAAGACCAGCAGTTGCAAAAATAATGTATTACTTTAAAAATATGATCTCAATGAGTTGAATTTTTTATTACTATACCTTAAATATTTTGTTAAACTTCGTTAAATTTAATATCTAAATTTTTAATACTAGTTATTGTATATGTTTTAAACAAATAGTTTTTTAATGTAATCATTTTAATTGAATTCGTAAAATATTAAATAATTTTCAATAAATTTTTAACGTTAAATGAATGCTGTATACATTTTTACTAACCTGTTCTTTAATAATTATTTTTTTTTGTCTGTTAATCACACACTTAGTGTGAATTAGTTAATTAACTCATTAATTAATTCATTTTTATTAATTCAATATTTTTGACTCTAAATCCAATACGCGTGCTGAGTGCCAACACATTGATGATTATTTTAATATCACGTAAACGATCTGATTTTGTGTCTAACTGTATAATATGATATGTTAATATGTATTTTTATTACACAAAATTTATTAGTATACGCCGACAAAGTTGACAGAGACGCACGCGCAAGTTATTGACTTTGACACTTTAATTAATATAAAGCGGAGCTTTTGAGGGTCGAGCGACAGACGCAAGCACAGACTTATGTGTGTATGTCATACATTATATTATATGTAGAAAAAATGCCATCAATGTAAACAAATTTAATTTCAGACATTTACAATAAAAACGAAATTTTTTTTTAAAGAAATTTTAATAATTTCATTTGAATTCGAATAAAACAAAATTAAGTCTTTATAAATTGACTTTAAAAAATTCTCACACATTTTCATACAAAACCGGTTGCAACACTTTCCTTCCGTTTATTTTCAAGTTCATTGCCATATTTCTTTTTCCAGAAGAGTCAGACAGCTTTGGTTAAATCTTTTGTAGTATTTAGCGCAATTGAATTTTTTTTACTTATACATTTATTTATATTATCAATACTATATGTATGTGGGGGACTATATAGTACGCCCACCGCGATAATCGCGCTTGTAGTCGAATGCTAAAATACTTGTACAATATTTACAAAAACATGTGTCCTCATAAATAACTAAGTCAATGATTTCTGGAAGCTCAATAAAAATTATTTACGACGATAATAAAAAATAAATAAAAATTAGAAAAATAAACTGCAAGGTTCATTTTATAAAACACCCCGCTTAAAAATGGTAATAATTTTATCGATCGAAAAATAGTAAGATAGAGAATATGGAAAAAAAAATATAAATATTTGTCTTGGAAAAGGTCTGTTTTGCTGCTAAAAGAATTGGTATTGCAAAGAACGATAAAAAACCCTAAATAAGCATCATCTAACTCAAAAAAAATCAAGTTTTTTGTATTTTGTATGTAACTACTGATTGTATTCGCTACTCAAAGTCTTTCACGAAAATGTCAATATATATGGTATGTCTCAAAGTAAGCCAAACGCACCCTTAGGATCTAAGCTTATATATCGAACAAATCGAACTTGATTCCAGATCTCCAGGAAACAAAAGTATTGCATTTAGGCATTTTATTCAAGAATTTACTTTATGAATATGTAAATCTTTTAAAACAGATCGATCGACTTCCTGTAACAAAAATAAGCCAAAAGAACCATATATATATAATTGGCGCTTTGTAACCGCTGAAGCGATTTTCGGCAGAGATCTTCCTCCAATTTGTGGTATGTGTACGTATCAGAAGCTATAAAACGCCAATTATTATATCGACAATATTTATATACACGTTGTGTCCCAAAAATAACCGAACTTTATATTTAAATCATACAACATACAGCGCCATGTATTGAAAATTTGCAACATTAAAAAGATACATTCATCCTCTTTCAAACGCACCTAACTTCATGTAAGTCGGATGACAGATGTAAAAGTGACAGCCATTTCAATAAAAGCAAAAGTGTGCTAATGGTTCCAAAAAAAAATGGAACAAAGAGCAAATATAAAATTTTGTGTCAAACTTGAAAAAAAATTGAAATTGAAGTTTAAAAAATTAAAAAAATTGAAAAAAATAAAGCAGCCGTAACCGAGGTACTGAAGAACATTTCTATAAATGACATAAAAAATCTTTGCATGCGCTGGTTGATCGTTCCAAACGTTGTGTTGAGTCAAATGGAACCTATTTTGAATAAATAATAACTTTCAAAGATAATATAATGTGTATTTTACTATTTTATATCCAAAAAATTCGGTTACTTTTGGGACACACCGTGTATATGTGTATATATACAAACAGCAACTTATTACTATAAAGCAATTATTTGTATTTTATTTTTTAATTGTGCTCAAAAATTATTTATTTTTTTTGTTAATTTTTTGTTAATTTTTTCATTTGAGCTTAAAAAATCATTGGAAGAACTTAAAGGTCAACTCCATAAAGAAATCTTATATCCGTTATAGAAAGAAAAATTTGCAGACATACCATCGACAATAGCCTTATTAATTTTATCAGCAGCTGTCACACGCTGTTTTATTTATTTGTATAGTTTAGGAAATCAGTCAACATTGCGGTATATATGGTACAATAAATATAATTAAAATCGGGTAATAATGTAGATACATACAGTGTTTATTAAAATTATGAACACACTTTTGAATATTCTATTTAAAATTAAACTTTCTTTCTAAAAGGTAATTTATAAACTATTATTTTTATATAAGAAAAAATATAAATAACGCCGAATTTATAAGAAATTCTTAAACAAATGAAAATAAAGCATTGATTCAGTAATATTTGCCATTTCCTTATATTTTTATTTTCATTTACTTACTTTGAGAACCCCTGATCAACTGCTAAATCAACAAAATATAAAATTGCTCAGTTATCGGCGATTTGGTTTTATGATTTAAAATTCTTTATGAGCCTTCGATTAATTTATTAGACATTTTTCCAAGATAATTTAGCGAATGTGAGTCTTCTAGCTGCTCAACGACATACTAGTGTGGTCTGGGAATTTGTGGGTTTCACAAGAGTTACGTTTAGTGTATGAAAAAGAAGCTTGAAATTTATTAAAATCCAATTCGCATATATTTAAGTATATACTAATGAAGTAAGTGCATACGACTATCATTTCATAGACAATATTATAAATATAAGTTAAACATCTAATTACATAAAGGTTAGTAAATATATATATATACATGCACATATATATTACTGATTACGAAAGTGCATAGATTGGTTGAGTTGAAGTGACGTTTGAGTGAAATTAATAATTACAGAATGTTACACGTGCTCACGGTATTGACAAGTAAACTAAATTTACAATAAAAGATAGGCATAAGTTCACTGTAATAAAATTATAAAAATAACTATTTATACGTAATTTAAATTAATTAACTAAAGTTTTTATTTCAATATAGTACAAACATATATTGAAAATAATAGAATAAAGAAAAAACAATTAAAATATTATCAATAACTTTTTTTTGTGTGCACAACGCCTCAACAATTTTTTTAAGTATGCCACGTGTCAAATAGTGCACAAGAGTGCTAAACAAAAATATTCACAATAGTATTTTCTCTATGTTTTAAGCTTTTCATAGTCTTTTATACAAACACTTTCGTACACAATTTTTCAAATAGAAAGACGATAAGTTAGCAAAGTAAATATTTTATTGAAAAATAATTTCAAATTTAAATAATAGTTATACCAGTTTTTTTTTTTAAATCAGTATCCATTCACATATGAGTAGATATAAAAAATGGTGTTCTTTTAAACATATAGTTTTTAAGAAAAAATAAAACGCATATAATTTAATGCTATGACCAAAAATTTGGCTTTGTTATAAAGAAAAAGTTTTTTTATGGTTTAAAAATGATTTCGGGCAGGCTCGAATAAATTCCAGCCGAGAGGTTAAAATTTTGACCACTTTTTGAAGCAATTAGAGCCGTATATTAGCAATAACGCTCCGAATATTCTCTTCCAAGACGTCAATCAATCCTCTCGTGCTTATCTGCGTATACAAGCGATCCTTCAAAAAGTAGTCTAACGCTGTTAAATCGCACAATCTTGGAGGCTACGCCACTAGCCCACGACGCGAGATAACGCGTTTACTAAAATTTCTTTAAAAAAAAATGATTGTTTTATTAGTTTTATGACGTGTAGGGCCATGTTGTTAGAAACCAAAGTTCGTCCACTTCAAGATTTTCCAATTCAGCCACTAATTGGCTCTATAGTTTTTTTCATTGGCTACAATATTGTGGCAGGTGTCTTTGATTCGCTCAGCCCATGGAGCACACCAACCAGTGGCTTTTAGACGATATAACAGCATCCCAACCGCGAACACTTTGTTTATTAACGTACCCATTCAACCAAAAGTCAGCTTCAATCCTGAACAAAATTTTCTTGTGAAAATTGGGATCGGTGGCCATTACGTTTGGGCCCATTCACAGAACGTATGACGTTCGACATGAGCTAAAAAATAACGTAAAGTGGATGTGCTCAGCTCCAACTAGAGCCCGCATTGGCGAATGGACTCATTGGGGTCTTCTTCGATACTCTGCCCCACATCAGCAATAGTGTATTCGAAAGAAAGTTCAATTATTATGAAATGGAAACTCAAACAATTATAAATTAAGTTAGAGCTGTTAAAAAGACTAATTTCGAAAAAGTATTCCCCCGATGAAAACCACTCGCCTAAAAACGCCTTTTGCATATGTGCGCATGTACATCTATACATACTTATTTATTTATATAAAGATTAGCAGATGAAAACAATTTCGAGGCATATGGCGAGTAATTTTACAACATTTAATGGATTGTAATTTCATGGAACATTATCAAAGACAGAAAAACAAGTTTAACTAAAATGGCCCCAATTGTTTTAGACTCAGTAATTTGTAATAAAATGGCAAGCCCTCTAAGTATAGTTATGATATGAAATAAAGGCTCCTTATAAAAAAAAAACATCTTTTCGGGGGCGCTTTAGTATGAGCTGTAGGTCTCTCCATTTACTCGAAAAACACTGGGAACACTTTTTTTCGGGAAGTGGGTATGGTACCTATATATTCGAAAAAAAGCGAATTTTCTTATAAATCGTTTGGTTTACTTCAAATTTGATACACAGATAACTCTTTGCCCAAATTAATATAAATAACACTTTTCCTTACGCGAAGTGAGCCTGGGACTCATTCGATGGCTCGATTTTGCTTAATATGTAGGTGGATTCTTTCAAGATTAATACGTAAAGAACTTTTCTTACTGAGAGTGAACCAGAGACCAATCTGTTCAGGAAAAAACTCATTCACCATATAGTTCGATTTGCTTGCTGCCTAGAGCATACTTGAAGATAGCTCGTTGCCTAGATTAGTAAGTGGAAAACTTTTATTTCTTTTTCATATATTTTAACATAATAGTTCGTAGGTTATAATAAAAGAATTCCAGGCGGACGAAGCCGTGGGTAACCTCTAGTATACAAAAATATAATAAGATTAGTAAAAGAATTATTTTTGCAATATGTGGCTTAATAAACTGCACGAGTGCGATTGAATTACACTAGATGACGTTAAAAAGATGATATTTTGAACATAAAAAATATTTTGGGTGAAATGTTTATCACTTACCTCAGAAGTGTTTGAGCGGCAAGATGGACACAAGCAAGGATAAAATGCGCTATATTATAAACATTTAATAACAGTAATAACGTAATGCAGCTGAAATGGTATTTATGGTCCTGATGTAAAAGATGCTCCACGGTCATTGGAATGCCAGCCGTCTAGTCTGACCGTCATGCGAGCACTATTTCAATTGCTCAAGAGCTAAACATTTCACAAAAATAGTTTGGAACCACTTGAAAAAGGCTTGATACACAAAGAAGCACGATTTATGGATGCCACATGATTAAATCAGAGTAAACCTCATTAACCGAATTTCCATCTGCGAATCGCTGCTGCATCGTAACAAAATTGGTCCATTTCTGAAGCGAATAGTGACTGCTGTTGAATTGGCCTTTGAAACTCAATTGTAGCTATTTCTTGTCAATAGATTTTTTTTAAAGAGTCGCAATGACAATAAAAGTTATCGAGGAAGATGGTGTATATTTGACATGACCGAATAATTCTTACTGTGATACAGAAAGCCTTAAACGAAATACGAAATACGAAAAGAATGGATAACTTTTTTCTATACCAATTTAATTTAATATTATAACATAACGTAACATAAATTGCTAATTTTTGGCGGCAGTTTCTGGTTTGGCTGGAATTATTATACTTTAACATAATTTTATGCTTAAACTGGCAGAAATTGATTCAAAGAAATTTTATGATTTTTGTATCGAATAGCCCAATAGTCAAGCCCATCTTGGAAAAAACAGGGAAAATCTTGAAAGTGGTTTTATAAAATAAGTCATAAGTTGATTTTTAGTTAACTGATTTACGATACATTGAGATACATAATTATCTTATGTTAGTGTAGATGTTTTTCATACAAAGTTTTTATAAAATGATAAATAGAGTTTCAAAAGGTCAAAAAGTTAGGAATATTTGAAGTTATCAACTAAATAAATATATAAAAAATCATCTAGTGGAGTTTCTAGCCCATCTCCTAAGCGAGAGTATTTTTAAAGAAATTTCATAAAGATATTTGAAAAGAAAATTGTGATCCTGTTTTCTGATATGATCGCTAGATTCATGAACATTGGTACTATAAGATCCGTGCAGGAGATATGAAGAAAAAAAATTACTTACACCTCCCAGAGGTAAGGCGGCACAATGTTCAACCCATTCGATATATCAAAAAACAAAAAAAATATGCAACGGCTTAGTTTTTCTTAAGTAAAGTAAATTTTTTTCACTTGAAAAATTATACTGTGTTTCCAATTAGAATAATATTGTTAGAAATAAAGATATTCATATGATAAAGGATAATGAAAAATGCTTTAAATATGAGGCTATATGTGGGAGTGTTTATGATGTTAATATAACATAATTTCCGGTTATTTACCTGCCATTTTGATTTCTAAATCAACGAATCATAAAGCTGAGTCACTTTAAATAAACAAAACAGCTTATAAAATGCCTTCAAGTGACACAAATTAATAAACAAATAACTTATTAAAGATAAATTTTTTGATTTCAGGCTGTGATAAAACAATAAAATTAACAAGATTGTAAAAAAAAATTAAAAAATAAAAACTAACTTGCTTGCCTGTACTTAAATATTATAAAATAATGTACTTTTTATGAACACTTTCGCTTAATCACCAGAAATTATACCACACTTCAAATATTTTATTATACTAATCAATCACACTCATATACATAAGTATGTACGTGCAACAAGTTGCAGCTTTTATTGACCTTCAAGACCTTCATATGTATATGTGTGTAAGAACGTAGGCGTCTTAATTTTATAACATTTATTATTCAATTATGATTTGCCGCTTTTAAGGTGAGAATGCTTAAAAATTGGAAATTTTAGGCTTTACACCTGTTTAAGCAAAACAATTTTCAGCATTCATAAATAACTGCACAAAGGTGAAGGTTGTGCTTTGAAGCAAATAAGATTAAATTTTAAACATATTTAATGAATGTAAATTGATTTTTGCGAATTAAAAAGTGAAAGCTTTGGAATGTAAGAAAGTGATAGGTTGTTTTATTAATGTATTTTTTTTTTACTTTAAAGAATTTCTAAGCTGCTCTGTTATTTTTGGACTGATAAAAAAGATATTAGAACTCAACAGCTGTTGTTTATAGTCACATAATGTGAAAACCTCCAGTGAAGCTTTCATCAAAATATTTTCCTTTGCTTTTGGCGCCGCGTTATTTGTAATTAAGAGATAATAAAAATACGTACACTCAAGTGCAGTTAATCAAAGCATTATTGATTACAAATTCAGTGAAATAAATATTCCCAGTATTTTTACACAGTTGCTCCAGAAAGTCCTGTGAGCAGCAGCACCAAGATCATTAAACGCACAGTGACTTTTGCGAACTTTTTCTT
>JAWMAG010000054.1:15035000-15040000 GCA_037013455.1 Ceratitis rosa
CTTTCGATGGTTTTTTGTCCGCCTTATCACAATTCGCCAAATATTATTGCTCTCTTGTGTATTTAGGTAGCAAATAAATATTTGTTATTTCGGTCTTATCACGCGCTGTCTCTTTCACACATTGTTTTGGCGATTTGGTTCAACAAAGGTTGTTTGCTGATTAAATCTCTACATTGTGACCTTATCAGCTTAGCGGCGGTTGCATTTTGAATTATATTTTGAATATAATGTTTTCACAGAATCTCAATACTGTTGATCGGCATCGGACGCAAAACAGTTTAGGCAGGATTTTAAAGCGTGAAATTATTTGCAAGTGCTCGTTCGCTCACGCGAGTTTAGATTTAGTAAGATTCCAACCGGTTGAAAGCGGCTCATGTAGGTTTTATTTAATGCGTGAATTTTATTATATATGAAAATAACATTTAGTTGTGTGGGAAGATCACGTGTTATTTAAATACAAAAATGTTAAAATTGATTTTAGGTGAAAGAATATTTCAGGAAGACAACATTTTTGAAAAAAATTTAAGAATGATAAGGAATTCTAAATATAGAGTTTTTAAAACATATAAGCATATGGGCTATTGATTTGTGCCCAAACAAATAAACATTGAAACAAAATCAGCTCTAAGTGATATTTATATTTCTAATTTTATTTTATTTTATTTCTCGGTGTTCTTCCTCTGCTACTTTATATGGACCAAACAAAGTTATAGTGTTATTTAAAAATAACTTTTAACCATAACTCAGATAAAAATACCATTAAATAAAAAAGAAAATATGAACGAAAATAAAAAATGAATAATATTATTAACATGAGAATAAAAATTACATTGAAAATAAAAGGAAAAATTAATGAAAAAATAATTAATACAATTAAATTAAAAGACCAAAACCTAAAATTACAAAAAAAATTAAGATTAAAATATTACCAAAGCAAGTTTTTAAGTTAAAAAAATAAAAGCAAAATTAAAATTGAATAATAAAATAAAAAAAGGAGTATGAGCAAAAATGTAAATTTATATTTTTGAGAGAAATAAAAATAGAAGTACAACAAATTAAAAATAAGCAAATAAAATTTTATGAAGAAAATATAAATTAAAAATGAACAAAAAAATAATAAGAATTAAAACAAAAGTAAAATTAAAATAAAATTATATATATGTAGTTATATAAAGTAAAAGAAAAAAATCAAGTTAAAAGAAAAGAAAAATAAAAGTTAAAATTAAAATAAAACAACATAAATGATGTTCTTCAGTTTTTAAGCAAAGGGAGTTTTATTTTAATAAAAATAACCAACCTACGAAAATAAAATAAAAAACAAGAAAATTAAATAAAATTTCACAAATATTTTATATTTTTGCCTTAAACATGAGTTTTTATATGATTTTTTATGCCTTTCCTCCAAAGTTATTCATCAGAGGTGAAATAACTGATCATTTATATGCAACCGCCAGCATTAAGCAAAATTTAGTTGGAGAAGGTCATACAAAATGTTGACAGGCTGACAGCGTTACCGACCTTATTCTCACTACAACGATACATTTGAACATCTTCAACAATTGTTGAGAGGTTTTGAGCTTACTGGCAGGTCAACTCAGTCACTCCCTATACTGAGTTTCCGGCCATTGGATTATTCTCGGTATCGAAAAAGTTGACAAGTTAAACAAGCTATGATCTTCTCTTGACAAATCCGAACCTGAGTCAACACCATGGAGATACCGTTAGAGGGCTTGGCCTTTGGAGAACTATTTAAAAATAGTTCTACCCTATAACTGTCACTGACATAGCCACGATTTAGAAGATAATAAAGATAGAGTTTTGAATTTTCTCTGTGAATACCAAGCTCTCTTACAAACTCGGCCTAGAAAACTTCACATCTAAAAGGTATCAAAGTTTAAACGTCTGTCCACTAAAACCAAATTAAGCAGAAGTAGGTTATTAGTTTCATTTTAAAAACTATATGGTTTGAACGTATTGATAAAATGTAGCAGCAAGAATATTAAAGATCCAAGTTAGCAGTTTTTTCACAATTTGCTACGCCATTGAAAGCATATTTCTGTTCAGCTGAAAATTTGATACTCGAACGTTGACTTCTGACAGCCAGCGGCGATCGAGTATCGAATTCATTTTATAATACCGACCGATATTAATTTTATATTTATATAATAATTATTATAATTGTTGTTTTTTAATCAGAAAGCTTTTATTTTAACATAAAAACAAATAAAAACATCAATAATCATTATTTATCATAAGAACGGAGCTCGAGGTCTTACCAGATCATCCGTTGCACATTCTTTAATACGAAAAAAAAACTTCACAATTTCGTTTTACTCTATAACAATAAAATGTACTTTATTTTCTAATAATTATTTGCAATTTTTCTATGGAAAAATTTGCTACATTTTAATAAGTGAAAATAATCAGTTAATTACACTCAATAATATATTGAAAATTTTATTTATTTATTTATATTTCAAATTAATATGCCTTACAAGTTGAGCGTCACGTGCTTAAGTAAATATATTTCATGACATCTCATTGATAAGCAGCTATGCAGTTGTGCTGTTATTGTGTTTTCCTTTTCAATAGCTTGCTTATTTTATATCAAGCGCAGGATGGAGCGGTTTGAGCGATCATAATACACATGCATACATATGTATGTATGTACCTGATTACACGTATTAATAATATTATTTAATGCTTAAATCAAAATCACATTATACGAATATTAAAACATAATAAGCAATAAAATCTATAATTAAATGCAAAAATAAAAATAAAAATTGTAATAAAAAAAGAAATTATAAAAAATCAACGCAACTTTCGAATTGCAATTAAAAACATAATAAGCGCACATTAATGAACCATCTTCAGGGCAAAAAATAAAAACAATATCAATATATAATCGTATATGAAATAGCATGTGAAAGAAAAAAACATTAAATTATACCGTGCTGATAAGCAGCAGATCATATCAAACCTCATCTGAAGCTCAGTTTGCTGAATGGAAAATTTTTAGGGGCACGATTTGCAAAATACTCGATTATTTCATCATTTATTTTTAGCTAACTTGAATCGGCTTTTACAACTTTGCTCTGATAAGGCAGAAATATTTAGCTTTCTTTAGAAACTACTTATTTTGAAAAAATATTCTGATATTCCCCCGAGGCCATAAAATATTCAACGTTGCCGTTGAATAGTTTTCAAACCATTAATAGCTTTTTAGACTGATTTTGTTTACTCTTATGCAGAGTTTCGAGTAAAAATACTAGTTTATTTCTAGTAAATATCTTATTTGCTATTCTGTCTTTTCATAATTAAACATTCTTAGTCAAAAATAAACTTTTTATTTGCATTTATATCAAAAGTCCTGGCCAAATTTATCCTTTTCATATTTAGAATTAAATTGCTTCACTCAACACTCAACACTGAAAACTCAATTTCAACTCAATTTTCCGCTCACTTCATTCGACCAGCATTAAATTCATTCTAGACAAACATACTTAAATCAAATCTATGTTTCTGCAAACACAACTAATCAAATTTTGCACTCTTTCCATTACAGAAAAATAAACAACAAATAGCAAGGACGAAGTAAAAGGCAGTCAAGCACTCTAAGAAACGCATGAATTGTGACACGCGCAACAACAAGGACAGCCACAACAGAAGCAATAACAAAAATCAACAAAATTGGTTCTTTGAATAAAAAGAGAAATATTTAAATATCAAAAAAAAAAATAAAATAAAATTGTGAGAAAACCGCGCAGTATCCTGCCACCAAAGCAATGTTAACTGGACAAATAGTCGAATCGTTTAGAGAGCAGTAGTAATGATTGCCTTTTGAGTGGCGAGCAACAGGAATTGAACAATTATTGCTGGGAAGAATAACAGCAATAACGTCAATCGAGTGCAAATTGCATGTCCACCACACGCAGCACGCATTATTCATGTCATATGCAGCTATAACGGTTTATTAAAATTTATACTGCTGCTTTTGAAGGAAATATATACATAGAGAACAGACTGATTTTTAAGGAAATTACTTGTGCACTTTTCCTCGACAACTGCTATATACTATATTTAAGCGCGCGCACACACATTCCTGTCACATTGTCTTCATCTTCTGCGGTATTTTTAGTAATTTAATTTAAATACACACAGAAATATGGTGCATGCACCGGCACGTAAGAATAAGAATAACGAAAATGGTAACTGTGATTTGGTCGAGGATGTGCTGCAACCGATGCCGCCAGATGGTGGTTGGGGTTGGATGGTCGTTTTTGGATCGTTTATGATTCATATTATAAGTGAGTATTTTTGTTTTACTTATTTTTTATGATTTTAAATTTATTTTAATTTATTGAATTTATAGAAAAATAGTTGAAAATTAAAATATTATATAAAAAATGTTTAATAATAATTTTATTTTAACTTTTATTGTATTTTATTGTTATTATTTTTTTTTTTGATGCTTAAGTCCCTTATAATTTTATTATGCTTTTGACACCTGCACTGCTTTTTGATAGCTTGCTTAGTTGCGATTTGTGATACAAATCCTTTAAATAAAAGTGACGACGAATATGAGCCATCAATGATTACGAGACCTCATTTCAGCTTGACAGACAATATACATTGGAGTTTTATTTGCTTAGCTGATTTGCTCAATAAAGTATACAATTTTTCAATCTTCATTTAGTTATTAACAAAGTAATCGCATTCTAGTCGCTAAGTAAGTGTGTAAATATTGGCACACATATGCTACTTAAATGCTTTGTAATGCATGTATGTATGTATTTGTAATTATGTCACGTTACCACAGTTTTTCTAACGCACGACCATTTGTAATTTTTTTAATTAAGTATGTCAATGAGATGTCTTGAAAAATATTAATTCTAATAAAGAAAAATCACAAAGGTTTATTTTATTATATTTCATTTCATTTTCTTTTATTTTATTTTATTTGATTTTATTTTAATCTGTTTTATTTTATATTATTT
>JAWMAG010000054.1:15042500-15100000 GCA_037013455.1 Ceratitis rosa
TTATTACTATTTTATGCCTTAGAAATTTAAAAACAATAAATTTCGTATAATTTCTAATATCTGAAGGTTTTAATCAGATCATAAGTCACCAGTTGAGAGTATTTCGAAAATTCCCCTTTTCAATAATTATGAAGTACATAAAAACTATTGACTTGGACACAATGCTTTTTGTAAATATAACCGTTATCACTTCACGCATGTAAGTGTTAAATACTTTGTATAAACTTTAATTACCATAGCTACTATTAAAGGTTTAGCTATGGACAGGTAAAGACAACCTTGGTATTCGGCAGTCAACATGGCAACAAAAACGATAAGTCGCGTGCAAGATTTGTGTCATGCGATAACAGCAAATAATTGCGTAAAAGGTTTAGGAAGTCAAACATATGAGTTATATGAGTTTACAATTGTAATGGACTTGGATTCTTTTAATTTTGTTATTTTCCTGTATTTATATTAAAAATAAATAAATGCCTAGTGCTAAATTTACTTTGCAAATATTTTTAATTATTCTTTCAAATAATACATTCTTGCAATTAAATAAATACTAATTCAAGTGCTACTCAGGAATTTCTCTCTCCCTCGAGTGTTTTGTTTGCCATAGAGTATTTGGCTCAAGTATTTCATTATTAAAAATTTTTACGCAAAATCCATTGTTGTACCCGTAAGAATTATCATACACCATCAATGGAACATTAAATACTTTAATTGATTTATTTTTGAGTTCAAAAAGTGGTTTGAACTTTTTGGTTTTTGATGATGTGATAATGCGGAATTTACATTTTTTCAATTTAAATTTTCTGTTTGACGACAAAAATAATAATAATAATAATAC
This sequence comes from Ceratitis rosa, assembly GCA_037013455.1. Taxonomy (NCBI): domain Eukaryota; kingdom Metazoa; phylum Arthropoda; class Insecta; order Diptera; family Tephritidae; genus Ceratitis; species Ceratitis rosa. Next base: position 15,043,336 of record JAWMAG010000054.1, read on the forward strand.
TGGTGAAAACTGGTTCACACTTAGAGTGCTTGAAAATCATTTGTTTATTTCATCAGCCGTTGCCAGGTAGGCATTTAATGAGCAAAAGCATTTACTCTTGCATATAAATATATAATATTTAATTATTGTATTATTATTTTTTATTTTATTTATAATACATATATATTTTCAATATATATAATATATTTTTATAATGTATATAATACATATAAAATTGTTTATTACTTTTTATTCTTATTATTATATTAATTATTTCCTATTTATTTGTTGATTATTACTTTTGTTTATCTTTGGCTTTAATGATGTCGTAATCATATTATTAGGTGTTCAAAACATTAGAAAATATTGCATACAATTTATCACAAGACTTATCAAAAGTTTTTATGTTGGCTCCTGAGAGAGCCAGAAGACGATTACAACCAACTTGCTCCCGATCGGATGTAGTTATGATCACGATCAACGGTGTACTTTAGAATGGGAGACCATTTTAGAAGACAAAGGGGTTAATGGTACTCCTAGTGCAAATATTTTGGGGTGATTTTGTTATTAATAGTAGACTCTCTCAAATATTAGGTCAAGTAACAAGTCATCCATTATTTCGGTATTAAATTTAATGCTTTATTTCCCATAGTGAAATATGCGTTTTGTTCGATAGCCTCTTGCGATTTTAAAGGTAATTATGCCTCTCTCATAGTAACCCATGTCTCTTTTGATAAAAATTTTGGGAAAATTGATTTTTACTGGCTCCTCTTGACAACAATTCTTCACCTTCCAAATCATTTTCCATGGATGGTGAAAGATGATAATCATTTGGTGCGTGGTCCGAACTATAAGGTGAATGCATAAGAACCCCCCAATCAAGCTCTCGAAGCTTCTGACGAGTTACTATCAATGTGTGTGGTATAGCGTTGCTCTGATAAAACACAATTCCCTTCTTGTTGGCCAAAGCTGGAAACTTCTAAGCGATTGCATCCTTCAGATGGTCCAGTTCTAGTCCGAAATAAGACTTTGGCCGTAGGAGAGCAGCTCACAGTGAACGATTATTTTCAAATCCCACCACACAATGTAAGTCTTGGCTTGGAGACCAGTTGTAGCTCACTGGCTTTCTAGCGCTACCATTTTCACTCGACTTTGCTGTAAGTGATCCACTTTTCATCAGCAGTCCCCATCCGCTTTCGGAATGGATCGAGTTTGTTATGATTTAGCAGCGATTCACAGTTGGAAATTGCTTCATGAGGTTTTTTCTCCGCCATCTAGCTTAATCAGTTCGTCTTTATGGAATATATATGTGTCCAGATACAGATCCCTATCGTCATATATTGCAAATTAATAACTTGTTATTTGACCTTATATGTAGTCCCAGTACTCATTGTGAGTCAGAGTAAAATCTTAAGTTGACTTTAATTTCCAAAGATATGGTCCCACACTATGGTAAGTTTAGCTTTTCTCTCACCACGAATTTCCAATAAATCCAAAAGTTCTGGGAATACTTTGATTTTGTATAAACTATTCAATGCCTTTGTAGTCTACAAACCATATATAACTTTGCCTTAGCCTGTAAGTCGCCTTCGGATCTAAATTATGAAAATGGTTACTAATTTTTCTTCTTCGTTATATTTTTACAGCTGATGGTATGACATACTCATTTGGTCTCTTCTACAACGAATTTCTCAGTTACTTTAATGAGGGCAAAGGCTACACAGCATGGATCGTGTCCATTATGGTAGGCGTTACCTATGCGTCAGGTGAGTTTACAATTATTAAATATATGTACGTAAATTTATTTTTCTCCTTTATGAAAATGTTCATCCACTTCACAGGTCCAATTTCATCATCTTTCGTCAATCGCTACGGTTGCCGAGCAGTCACCATAGCGGGCTCCATAATCGCAGCCGCTTGCATTGTGGCGAGTATTTTCGCACAAAACGTACTCACTCTGATATTCACAATTGGTATTGGCACCGGCTTCGGGTTGGGTCTCATTTACCTGCCAGCCATTGTCAGTGTGACAACATGGTTCGAAGCGAAACGTTCACTCGCCACCGGCATTGCGGTGTGTGGTTCCGGTTTTGGTACATTCGTGTTTGCACCGCTCACCGAAAATTTGATCGGTTCGTTTGGTTGGCGTGGTGCTATGCTTATTATTGGTGGTATTGTGTTGAATTGCATAATATTCGGTGCACTCTTCCGACCACTCGAGCCACCAAAGCCATCGAAAGTACAGAAAGCTGATATTATTGATAATAATACAACAACAGCGGAGTTGAAACCGTTGAAGTCTGGTACAAATGGTGCAGAACAGTATTTACAGTTGCCACAAGGCGGCAATGCGGCACTGTGTCGGTCGAACAGCGTGGGACATGGTTTCAATAGCAATAATGTAAGTGTATAGCGGGGAGGGGAGGGGAGGGGATTTAAGGCCAAATTTGAAATATTCGTTACATTACTGGGTTGGCTCATAGCAATAATATCTTCACTATTGTGCAAAATGTGGCAACTGATAATTACTAAAATCGACTAATCAAAATTTTTCCAATTATTTATTTATTTATGTTTATTTTTTAATATACCTGGGTTTTCAAATTATTTTTGTGGCATATTTTTAGGCTCTTAGTTTTTTATTTTTTCTCTACAAAAAATAGTTAAGTATTCTTTAAGTACCTTAAGATTATAAGTATTCTAATTGGAATTCTCTTTCACGCCGCTATGTTACTCTCTCTCTCTCTCTCTCTCACTCTCGGCAACAACCACAACAGTTGCGTCAATTACGTCCCTCATTGGCGCATTGCCGGATGCTCTCGCTCGACTTGACAATGCTGTTAGCGCAAGTAAAATGTAGTTCGTTCCCAACACTTACAGATGATTCCCAAATAAATCACACAGACCTTACTACACTCCTGTTATATACAAATGTATGTGTCCCAATATGCACCAATTACAATATATTTTACATAACCGCAAATTTTTGCGAAATTTTCTCTCTGCACGCAATCCAAGCACGTTGTGAAATTCCTGAACAACTTTTACCTTCTCTTCCCAACCAGAAAAGCCCAGCTTATACTACTCACCTCGGTGAGTGGTTTTGGTATGCAAAATTTTGAAACTTTTTCACCCAAAAACTAATACTCCTTCTCCCCGCTACCCTTGTGAATGTTTTTTTACTATTTTTATACCACTTTAATGTTCTCTTCATGTCCTCTCTTTGTACGCTTTCTTTATTTATATGTGCTAAGAGTAATATTTTCTTTCCCCCTCTCTCTCTCTCTCTCTCTCCCTCTCACCCTCTTTCTCTGTGGATGTAGAACAATCAGGGCGTAAGTAACGGCGTAAACGGTAAGACTCCTTGTCCGACTATCGCACAAAGCACGAGCAGCACAGATATGGTACGTCATCGCAGTCAGCCACATTTGGATCAAGTAACACCGCCGCATGAGAATTGGGGCAGCGGCACTATGTATCGACCAGATATCCTGTATCAGGTGAGTGCGAGTCATCAAAGCAAAATATAAATAAAGTAATAAAATAGTTATTAACCTCATGTTTTAATCACTTTAGGGTTCCATTCTCAACATACCTGAATATACTGCCTCGCGACATGATCTCTCTAGTTCCGGCATGATGAAACGTTACGGTTCGGTGCGTCGTCAGAGTCACGCTGAGGTAAGTGAGACTAATTTTATTTGCCTTTATGTTTTGATTTAAATTTATTTTTATTTAAATTTTAATTTTTATTTATATTTCGTTTTTGTTATATATTTTATTTTCATTTTGCTTGAAATTTAGTTACTTTTTATTTTTATGTTTTATTCTTTACTACTTGCTTTAATTTAATTTTGTGGCAGTAACAGTAGCTTATACTTTTGATTAACACATAGATTGGTCCATATTTCTTCTTTTCTTCTCTCTATTCCGGCAACCAAAATTTATACGAATAATCTCGCACATAACTCCGCAATAGATAAGAGAATAGCGCTAATAACTGCATGGATATTAGTGTTAATATTATTCGCACAACAATTGTTGTATCCCAAAAGTTGCTGATTTTGAATGGTAACATTTTTTAAGCAATAATTTTTATTTTTTAAATAATTACTAAGGTTCTGTATTTCTTTTAAATTTGGAAAATTGATTTTAATTGTTTTTCTATGATGTTTTTATTTTTCTGACAAGGAACCTTTCAAAAATATTTGCCAAACCGAAGAAATTTCTAAATACTCTTCGTTGACTTCCCAAATTCTGCTAGATTTGTTGTACAATTCCTTAATTGCAATTTATTACTCACTAATAATTAGCTTTCCAATACACGACGAATATTTTCACCCCGTTTATTCTTTTATAAACACACGGTGTATAACTCTTTATAAATATACTGTTTATTAAAACTGTTGCTCAGCTTCACCTACACTGATCTGATCAAACCGAGTTCCAAACTCAACAGAACGTTCCAGCAGTACGAATGCTCGTATATAGCTACTAACAGATTCTGTTTGAATGTTCTCGATATCCAACATACGACACACGTTTTCCATATTATTTTGAACGTATTATAGTTATCGACCTGTTCTGCTCACCTCACATTCGTACTTGGAATTCTCGCCACGGTACTATTTCTCTTGTACTGTTCAATTTGCTAGGTTACTATGCAGTTAGTATTTTTTTCTTATCTTAAGAAACTTATAACAATTAATTGTATACATATATACACGTAAGTTTTTCTCTAAGACAAAAGAGAATTTTCATTTTTTTGTACGAAATATTTATATATTCTTGACGAATGTTGTCTTGATGTTATCGTCTTCATAATAGTATATATGTGCCAGGGCTTCTTTTAAATCACGAAACACTTTTGAAAGCCGATCCTTCAGATATGGTTCATTCAGCGATGCGCTTTCAGTGTCATCTACGACTGTTACAGTATTTGTTTCTTCCAAAAACTCACGAACAAACAATGAAGTTTGAGCTGGTACATTGCCTCGATTCTAAAGCAATGAGCTGTTTTCCACAAATAAAAAAATTGCTAATTTTAAAGCGGTTGACCACTGAATGCACTTCTATGTTAGCCGTTTTGCTCTTTGGAATTATTAGATTTGTAACCTTTCAATTCAGAATTTTCGGTACGAAATTTATGCAAAATACATATGTACATATATATTATAGGTATATAAAAAGGAAAAATTAACTTTTTTCTGGGAAGTGGACGAGAAATTGAGGGAAATTATTTTATGTCCGAGAAGTGGGTAGGATACTGTAGAGAAGTTAATGAGGTTCATAGTAGATGGCGCTGTACTCCGTGTATTGTCATAATCCGATAGATGACATTATACATTGACTTATGATTGTGCAATTTTACAGGTGTCCTTTCCCTTATGCAGCTCTGAAATACGTTTAATTTTTGAAACCGTAGACTATGTATTTTTAAAAAGTGTATCTTAAAACTTGCGATGGAGTAGAAAATAAAATTACAAAATGGCAGAAAAATATTTTTTGTTACTATACGCTAAGCCACTCAGATTAATTATGATGTTTATTAATGTTTAATGATTAATGATTATAATTTTTAGTTTTAGTTATATGGCAATATGTACTTTTTGACATGAAATCCATCAACCTTTCAGAGGCGGCTAAACATACACTGTAGGCCTCCCATCAATTACATTTAATTAATTATTTATAAAAACAAAACAAAAATATTATTAAAAAAACCTTTTATTATTAATTTTATTCAAAAACAATTATCGGATGCAAAAATAAAAATAAAAAATCAATTAGCCGCGGCTTCTTCAATATAATTAACCAAGAAGCCATAGAACCAACGCAATATGAAGTATGCTATAATTGCGCGGAAAACATTATAGACCAAACGTTTACTAGAATGAAAGAAAAATATTGAGACATTTTTAGAATTTCACATTCAAGGAAAAAATGCAAACACTTACATTCTAAGACGTTTCTGTGCAATTGGTATAGTTTTCGGATCCTCATTTAGCAAATATTCTCGTATTGAGAAAATCATAGTTCGACAAATATCAGTTAAACCCTCATCTGTCTTGGCTTGTGTGATCTCCGGCATGAGATCAAATTCGGTGCTGTAATTAAAACATATAAAAAAAAAATAAAAAATCCATAAAATATATTAAAATTAATGTCTCTTTAAAGATCTCTCAATCTCTTGAAACCACATTACCCCTTTGTCACCTCCAACATATCATCAATATGTGTCATACCCGGACTATCGTAGGTGTTGAAGAGAAATGGTTGCATAACTTCTAATGTGATATACGCTTTACGTACAATACTCATTAGAATGGGCTTTCGTCCAAAGGCCACAATTAGACCGTCCGCCAACATGGCTGGCAAGATTTGCTTGGTGAATACCTGTAAAGTTCTCACTTTAACAAAAGTAACTCAAAAAATAAAAAATGCTTCCAAAAAATTACCAAAAATTTATATACAAAACGATTATTTGTATAATGACAACTGGGCATCATGAAGTTCTTTTCGAAAGCCGCCTCATACCACAAACCATTTTCCATAATATGGCACATCTGATAGAAGGTATGAAGTGAGTGTTGTGATGAAGAAGACATATAGACGGGTGCCTCTACAATTGCGCTGTAGAAATAATATTATTTTATTAAATTTTCTGATTACTCTATCTCTCTCTCTCTTTATCCTTCTTTCGCTAACGCTTTCTCTCCCGCTTTCCCTCACTCTCTCTCTCTCTCTATCTTTCTTTCTCTCTCTCTTTTATTCTCTCTATCTCCTTCACTCAAACTTACTTGTTCTCTCGATATTCTTTTGCCGCTCGATAAGCATAATACAACATCGTTTTTATACTAACATCCTGTGGTGTTATATCGAAGCGTAGTGTGTACGACATGAATACAGTTTTCAGTATACCAGCTCCAACGAGTACGAATAGACCCATAGCACCCATAATAGTAGGAGGATAGCCGGGTATGGGATCGGATAGTGCATGAAGAACTGAATATAAAAAAAATTATGATAAAATTAAAAAAAATTATTATTTAAAAGAAGCTGTAAAAAAAATATTTAAAAAAATTCCAATTATGTAAATGTTCTTTACTTTGAAATCTGCTTTACACAGCCTGCCGGCTAGAGGTTATTACCGACTCCCTTCGTATGTGCACACCTACTACTTTCTGTCATTTCTAAAACTTCATCTACCTTGCCTTTTCGATGGCCAATTTGAAAATCATATTGCTAGAGCTTCAAAGCCCATCTGGTCATGTAAAACGTTCTTGTTCACCATGTCGCTCAAATACGTGAATTCGTACCAGCAAATGATATAATTTTCCTTTGAACTGAAACAAGCGTTTATTCGATACCAAAAATGCTAACAACAATTTGAAATAAATCTGACTGCCTAGTTGATCCTAGTTATATTATATTCTTTGAGCAAAAGTGGCAAAGAGTATTGGAAGGCGAAGAGGACATCATCTTCTTCTATACCGACGGGTCCAAGTATGGCGGGATAAGAAGTGAAGACTTATTAAATAGCTTCAGATATCAAACCTAGAATGGCTGTCTGCGTGAGGGATATTAGTAGTTTTAGTGAGAAAACCAAATGGTTTCAAAGTAATAATGAAACGTGATAGTAGAATTAAAAAACAAATTACTATAGTGCAGAGCGCATTTGCTGCTAATTGGACTTGAGGACACTCTATCTACCTGCCTACCCAAGGATCAACTAATAATTTAATTCCTTTATGCTACACATTCCAAACGTCACTTCGAAATTAAAAACCTATTAAATAAAATCCATTCACTTTGTACTTTATTGGAAGAGGAACTTTGGGTTCCGTGCAAATTATCTGATTCCAGAGAAGCTTTAGGTATATATGAATGTGATTCAATGAAGCTTTTTGACGAATAATTCTCATTTCACAATCAATATTATGATTTTCAATTTGGTTTTGTTTTGGGGAGAATTCGTGATGTATATTTTAGACGTTGGATTCAAATTACTCACCTATAGACGGTCTATAAATAGCAATCGGTATGCGACCCCGAAAATCATTGACCACACTTTCGGCAAGATTTTTCGTGAATGTATAAGTGTTCGGAAAGCCGATGATTAGTCTGAAATGTAAACATAGAAAAAATATATGTATATCAGTGTTAAAATATGATTAAAAAAAATTCTTTCAAAGTAAAAACTGAAAAGGTATCAATGCATTTACGAAAAAAAAAGTCGAAAAAAATTAAAAAGAAAATACAAAACAAAATAATCCTTAATAATGACTCATGCGTAATTATCGACATAATAATAATTTAAAATAAAAAATTTTTTCATTAAAAAAAGAAAAAGAAAACATTCGAAAAGAATTTAAAATAAACTAATAATAACTAAAATTGAAAAAAAATGTATATAAAATTTAAAAAAAAATACGAAATTAAAAGTATTGCATACTAAATTATCGGCACAATAATAAGTAAAAATAAGAGAGAAAGATTTCTAATAAAAAAAAAAATTTATAATCAATGAAAACATTCGAAAAAAAATTAAAATAAATTAATAATGCGTAATAATAATTCATACAAAATTATTTAAGCAATAAAAATACAAAATAAAAAATAAATTAAAAAATGGAAACATTCGAAAAAAAATTAAATTAAATTAAATTAATACTGCGTAATAATAATTCATACAAAATTATTTAAGCATCAAAAATACAAAACAAAAATAAATTAAAAAATGAGAAACATTTTATTTTCATAGAAATAAAATTAAAAAAAAATTTAAAATTAAAATAGGTGGAAAAAATTTTCAAATCATTAAAAATAAATAAAAATTACAAATTAAAATTAAAAAAAATTAATACATATAAATATATTTTATTCTCGGAGAAAAAAATTTAAAGATCAATTGTAAAAAATAATCCAAAACCAAAACTATTTACGAATAAAAAAATTAAAAATTAATTAATTCACTATGTAATCCGACAAATATTCGAAAAGAAATTAAAAATATACTCACTTTCTAGTTAAAATATCCAAAGCCTCACGTTTGCTATCATCCTGCACCAATTTCAAACACATACGCCAATCCAGTGGAGAATCATAAATCTTCAGACAAAGAAGTGGCTATACAAAATTCGCAAAAAATTTAACAGCAAAAATTTACCTTCGGTTCCACACGCTTTAAATATGGATTACTATAGAATGTGGAGACATGGAGGAATATTTTCAAATTCTTCAATTTCTCCGCAAATAGCAATGCCTCGTAAGTGGCGCCCACATTTAGTTTCAAAGCAACGCGTAACGGCTCATCAAAACGTACAGTGGCAGCACAATGAAAGACAACCGAAACATTTTCCATGAGAGCAATATGTTCTGGTGAAATACCCAAATTCGGTAGGATAGCATCGCCCGGTATGGGTACAAGGCGTTCGAACATGTGCGGCTTGGTTGAGCGCAGTACTTTGAAGATCTGTTAGATATGTAGATGAGTACAATAATTCATAGCTTAAGTTTTATAAATTTTTTTTTTTTAACATACCTTCGCATTTTTCAATTTCTCCAAACGTTGCTCAATACTGAAATTTTTCTTCGTACGCAAGAGTATATATACCTTTCTTACGTCACAGGAGCGTAGCAGCTTTTCGATTAAGGCTTTGCCAACAGCACCTTATTTCGAATTTTGAAAGAAAAGAATTTATCAAAAATTGTCTCCCTTTCCACGTTACGCTTCTCTCGCTTACCCGAGCCGCCTGTGACAAAAACCTCGGTATCCGCATAAAAATCGTGAATCATTTTTCTAATTTTTATATATAATATTTAATAAAAATAGGGCTTTATTAAAATCCTTGGAATTCTGTCTGACTCACGCCACTTTCACTTACAGAACACTATTTGGTCCTTAATTTTTGTTGTTGGCTCACTACCGCGCACCTTGAGTTCTTTTCGATTACTATTAAAATATAGATTTTCGAATGAAATAATTTACGAAACCCAGCTCACGGGTACAATGAACGTTTTTGATAATTAGCATTTTGCTTTCGTATAGGAATTACCTCACATTTTTAAATATTTTGACAAATTTCTACATACATATATACTTGTACAAATACATATGAATGTATGGTTTGGTATTTTTGGAAAGTGCGAAAGTCCGCATTTTAAATGCATTCCTTATAGTAAGTATATAAATACATACATATATATTTTTTTATATGTATATACTTTAAAGTTTTTGTGTTTGTCGAAAAAATGTCGGCATAAATTAAAAACAAATAATTTCCCCTAAGTTCCACATGGAAGAAAATTCAGGTGTGGCTATTTAATTTCACCAAAAAAGGGTGCATATTTATGTATTTATTTGAGTTAATTACATACATGTATACATACTTACATGGACGAGTAGTTTTTATTTAATTTTATGTATCTGTCTTATCAAACGGTCAAAAGACTGAAAAACAAAGAGCTTTGAAAAAGCTAAGTGTTCAGAAATCAATAAAAAAAGTTAAAAGTTTTTTTGAGAAAGTTTTTCAAATTTACTTTGTTAAAAAATTTCTCCGAATATTTTGAAGCGAACAAAAATATAACCAAAATTTTTTAAAATGTAAAAATAAAACTAATTAAGTTCATAAAATTGTAAGAATAATGTTTAACTCAAAGTTTTGAAAGTCTCCAAAAAAGTGTTAAGTTTTAGAAAGTCTCCAAAAACTATAAAACAATAAAAAATAGCATACACTTTTTGACTTTTAAGGATTTTTTATATATGTTTTGTTTTAAAATTCTCCACAAAAACCGTTAAGTATTAAATATTGAAAACCCAAAAAAGGAGATAAATAAAAAAAAATGTGCTAGTTTTCAAACAACAATTTTTGAAAGTCTCCAAAAGTGTAGACTTTCAAAAGGTCTCTAAAATCCAAAGAAAACTGTTAGTACCAAGCGTCTTATCCCAACAAAGTGTATTATAAGTATCCAAATAGTGGAGAGTTTGTTAAAAAGGTAAACAAAATTAAGATTAACTAATTTATATGCATCTTACCAATGCGAACAATGCTGCCATAAAATTAAACTCGTGCTGCGGATTTAATTGTTATTTAATTGGAAAATGTTGTATTTGAAATTATTTAATGTATAATTTACACAATATTTTTATGTATTACCCTCTAACAGGAAATTGTAAAATGTTGTGGCTGCATAACATGCTCCAAGGAGACACACGACACCTTGGTCGAAATGATGAATTTCGCTCTGCTCAAAGATGCCGTTTTTATGTTATTCGCACTCTCGAACTTCTTCACAAGCATTGGTTTCAATGTGCCATACATTTATATAGCAGCGCAAGCAGAAACGCTGCAACTGAATAGTGCACAGTCTAGTTACCTTATTGCCGTTATCGGTGTGGCGAATACGATTGGTCGTATAATACTCGGTTATTTAGCGGACAAGCCATGGGTAAATCGTCTGTGGGTATATAATGTCTGCTTGACGCTGTGTGGTATTTGTAAGTATCAAAAAATCGATTTGAAAAATTTGTAGAAAAAAGTATATATGAAAATGTATAAAATGAATGAATGATAAAGGATAAAAATTAAAAAATAAATATATAGAAAAAAACCTATAAAACTAATAAATTTTTAATTCAAAAATTGCTAATATTTTTTCAAAGTTTTAAATAATTGTTATAAAAAAATATTTCTTTGATATATTTTATATGCAAAAATAAAATAGAAAGTATTTTTCTAAATTATTATTTTATTAACTACGCTTTTCTTTTAGCTACGGCCTTGAGCCCACTTTGCACTGGCTTCTATTCGCTTGCTGCTTACTGCGCGGCGTTCGGTTTCACTATTGGCGCTTACGTGGGTTTAACCTCTGTCATTTTGGTCGATTTGTTGGGCTTGGAGAAGTTGACAAATGCTTTCGGCTTGCTGCTACTGTTCCAGGGTGTAGCCTCATTTATTGGACCACCAATTGGCGGTGAGTAAAAAATAATAAAACAATAAAAAAAAAAAATAAAAAAAATATTAAAATTTATTTATTTAAATAATTGTATGGAAAAATATTTTCTTCTCCTCCTATAGGCTGGCTTTATGACGTCACCGACTCATATGGTCCCGCTTTCCTAATGGCTGGCATCACCATTGCCATTAGCGGTATTATACTCTTCATCATTCCACCGCTGCAAAGGCATCTGGAGTCGAAGGCCAAGCGCAAGCTACAGACAACTACAATCTCGATGAGTTAGGTGTGTTCGTATGAGGGGTTTACTAAATCAAGCGCTGTGCAATGCTACACTCCGTCTGCTTTCAAAAATTTTAATGTAGTTTTTTTTTACTAAACGCTTTTTATTTCCATATACATACATACGTATACATATACTTGTATATACAAATATGTATGTATGTAGGTCTATACTGATATGTATAATATTAATTATTTTAATTTTTTCTTAAACAATTTACTAGACGTGTGCTGTATTTAGTTAAGTTTATGTTGTCTGAAATTAAGTTAGCTGTAAATGATTATTACACTCAAAGGTATATAGGTAAAAATGTATAAGTGTATGAACAATAGGAAGTGTCCTTTAAGGTAGGTAAGAAACAAAATAGGGAAGCAACTTTGCCTTTTAATATTTATGTACATATGTATGACATACGTATGCTAAACACGTACATATAACTGTAATATAAACTGATGTACATACGAGTATATATATATATATATATATATATATATACATCTATTAATGTACATATGTTGCCATATTAAAATCTACGTATAAGGTTCTTCATAGAAAATGCCAATGAAATGAATTTAATCATACATACGAGTACAAATGTACATATGATTGTTGTTATTGTTGAGAGTATGATATGTAAACAAATGTTATTACAAAAAGACGTACATATTTAGAAATCTAACAAATGTAATGAATTTAAAGAATTTAATATATGTAAGTGTTAAATCATACTGTTATATTAAAACCTAACAATTAAAGCAATAATTTTCTTTCTTCCCGCAAACGGATTACCAACACTTTCTTTTAGTATCTATAAAAGCTCAGGTTAACCATAAATATGCCGCATATCAAATGACCCCCAATTTGCATCATGATATAACAGAATTATTAACGGTCTTCATACTTCAATAATTCACTAAGCTGTATAATACACTTTGTATTCAATCTAAAATGATCAAATGTGAAGAATATGTTATATAGGAAATAAAAAAATAGTTTTAAATAAAGAAATTTTAAATAAAATATATATGAAAATTTTAATTCAAAAATATGACTTTGTTTTAATATTATTAATTTTGAAACATCTATGGCCTAATTTGTATACAAATTTTATAAATTTTATAATTTATTTTTTGAGATTTTCCACATGTTAATAAGGTTAATTTATAAAAAGATTATTTCGTACTATTGATTTTTATTACATCAATAAATATTCATTTTATTAATGTTTACTAAATTAAAATTTTATATTAAAAACTATGATCGAAGAAACAATAAAAAAATTAGAACAAATAATATTAATATTTTCTGACTTTTAAAATCTTTAACGGTGAAGATAATAAACAAAAAAAGTGCGCAAAGAACCATAAATCGTTCGCAAAACTTTTCTCTCGGAGACTCCCAGGGCCGACTCAACAGATGATGAAATCGTCTACGCCTCTGCACTATATGATTGGACGGTGATCATGAAGTTTTTGTTCGTCGAGAAAAGATTTTACTGTTCCAAGTCTAAAGGTCACCAGTTTGCAAGAGTGATTCTGCGTTGGGTTTCAAGGCTGACATTGTTATTGGTGTTAGCGTTTGTCCCTAAATAGACGAAATTATCCACGACCTCGAAGTTATGACTATCAACAGTGTTGTGAGAGCTGAGCCGCAAATACGATGACTGTGTATTTGATGGCAGGAGATATTTTCTCTTGTCCTAATTCACCACCAGACCCATATCTTTCGCTTCTTTATCAAGTCTGGAGAAAGCAGAATTTACGGCGCCGTTATTAAGGCCTGTGATATCAATGTCATCGCCATACGCCAGCAGTTATACACTCCTGCAAAAAATTTTATCTTGTCTATTTAGCTCTGCAGCACTAAATTGTAGAAATCACACGATAAAGAAGAGTTACCCTCTCTGAAACCTCATTTGGTACTGAACAGCTCGGAGAGATCATTTCCAATTCTGATTCCGTTCCTGGCGTTATCCAACGTCAGCTTACAAAGCCATATAAGTTTTTCAGGAATACCAAATTCAGACAGAGCGGCGTGTAGGCAACTCCTTACTGTGCTGTCGAAGGCAGCTTTAAAATCGATGAAATGGTGATGTGTATCGACTCTTTTCTCACAGATCGTCACCATGATTATGAGCTTGATGAATACCTCGTAATTGCTTATCAAGCAAATTTTGTATATACCAGGTGTGTTTGTTGAAGTGTGCTGGTTTTACTAGTAGATGTCGCTAGCAATATGTATAAATTTCTATGATTTGAAATGTATGTAATTTTTTTCTATTGACATTAACCTACAAAAATACGCAAGTCACATTCCGCCAAAATAATAGCGTCATATTTGTTTACCTCAGTGAATATGTCGAGTTTCGTTCCAAGTAAATCGCATTTGCGGCATTCGTTGCTTTTCATCCAAAGAAAAAACCAGCTGAAGCTGGTAGAAACTTATGGTGAACATGCTCCAGTGATTAGAACATGTGAGACATGGTTTCAGCGAAAAAGTTCGACGACGAGGAATTGCAGGTGTTATTGGATGTTAATACAACCCAATCGCAACTAAAATTGGCAGAAACACTACTTGTGACTCGAGGAGCAATTTGCCAACGTTTTACAGCCATGAGAAAGATCCAAAAGTATGGAAAATGGGTGCCACACCAGCTGAACGATAGACAAATGGAAAATCGAAAAACCGTTTGTGAAATGCTGCTTCAACGATTCGAAAGGAAATTTTTCTGCATCGAATTGTCACGGGGGACGAAAAATGGATTTATTTTGAGAACCCGAAGCGAAAAAAATGATGGCTTTCTCCTGGGGAAGCAGGCCCATCGACTGCAAGCCAAATCGCTTTAGCCGTAAGATAATGCTCTGTGTTTGTTGGGACCAGTGTGGTGTGGTGTACTAGGAGTTGTTAAAACCTGGTGAAACGGTGAACACGGATCGCTACCGACAACAAATGACCAATTTGAATCATGCGTTGATCGAAAAACGGTCGGAATGGGTCCGAAGACTTGGCAAAGTTATCTTGCAACATTACAACGCGCCGTCTCATACCGCTAAACTGTTGAAAGACACACTAAAAACACTTAATTGGGAAATATTATCGCACCCGCCGTACTCTCCAGACCTCGCCCCGTCCGACTATCACCTTTTCGCATCGATGGTACACTCCCTTGCAGAGCAGTGCATGGTTTGCCTCGAAAGAAAAAAAGTTTTTTTTGGAATGGTATCTATAATTTGCCTGAGAGATGGGCGAAATGTGTAGAAACCAATGGTCAATAGTTTGAATAAAAATATTTTGTGATTCCTCTGAAAATTAAATGTTTTCTTTATCGAACAAACGGGCAAATTTCCACTAACACCCCTGGTAGACTAGAAAGTAGAACTGTCTTTATACATTTCATGAACATATCGAATGAATGGTCTTTGAGTTAAGACTAAATATTAATTCTCATATCTGGAAATATGGTTGGATAATCTTCCGATTTCGATGTTTTTCGGTGACAATATTTATTTATATAGGTATATGCTATTATGCACACATATATATAAATAAATAAACCTCAAACTTACAGATGCTTTTCTGATGGATTTCTGACTCAAAATCTCCCATCCAAACAAATCGATTTTAAGGAAGCTTTATGGAGTCTTTGATTGTTTTAGACATCTTAGCTACCTTCTCCTTCAAAGTTTAACCGTTCTTAGATCGTTTATATTAATGCCGGATGTGAATTTTCTTGAATATTGTGACTCATTATAATACATGGTGACGGTTTAATTAACATTATGCGTGTAGAACAAATGATAACTCCATCAAAGCAAATAAACCAATGTAACATTTGGAGTCAATCGAAGTGTATATCACTTTTCAAGCTTTCCGATTCGTCTCGCACAGTATTTTTTAATCTACAAAATAAATTTCTAACCCATAGAAAACCTCCTCCAATATGTTTTTGTTAAAATACTAGTATTACGACCCTACACTGTTCGTTTCGTTTTACATGAGAGATGCTACGAAATTAATATGAAGAACGGATGAAATTTTGAATATAACGCCTGTGTAATTAACTAATTCAATATTTAATTCTAATAATTTCCTTCATTTTTGGTCTGCCCACCACTCAAAATACTCACTATTTCAATATATGTATATTTATTTAATAATAATTTGTCATTTCTAAGGGAAACGCCATTAAAACTTGGCAAGCAGACGTAATTAATCAAAAATACACGTTGTAGTTATATACACCTATACGCTGCAGCACAGAATTGTCTGAAAAAGGCTTAATGTAAATTAAAATTTTTTTAGTCGAATATTTGATACTACGAAAATTTTTAAAACTTTGGCCCCACCAAAAAATAAATACACTGCACTACTACACAATTATCGTATTCATTGTTATAAATTTATGAATGTTTTTTTCAAATTCAAATGTAAAATTTTTTTTATTAAATAAAATATTTTTCGTAAATAATTTTTAAATTAAATTTTCGTAAGTATTTGTATAAATGTAGTATTTAATTGTATGATTTTATTTTCGCATTTTTAAAAGTATAATTTCATTGGGTTAATGGCAAGATCAGCCAAAAAAAGCCGACACCCAACAGCTATGATGCGATATAATATTCAATTGTGTCTTCCTCGTTGAAATTATGAAATATATATATTTTTATTTTCTTAGCAGCAAACTTTTATTATATTGCAAAGTGCTGTCGTAGGGGTGGAATTTTTGAAAATTTTTTATTTCATCGTCTGCTATTTTCGACAGTGCAACACACAATTTCTTTGATTACAATCAGGGCCACATTAATCATACGCAAAAACATTTCAATTGACAAAATAGCAAAAAGACAAGAATCTGAGTAACCTCTACGGAAAAAAGAAAATAAGTAATATAACACACACAAATAAAATGAAATCCTTTAAAAAAAATAATATATAGAATATAATAAATAATTTAGAGTAAAATTAAAAGAACAGAATAAAATAAACAAATCAATAATATTAATAAAATTCAAATACAAAATAAAATTAAATTAAATTAAATAATAACTAACAAATAAAATAAAATAAAAACACTTAAATAAAATTAAATTGAATTAAATTGAAAATATTAAATTAATTTATTTTTAAATTAAATTAAGCTAAAATAAATAAAACTTAATAAAAAATATATAAATAAAATAAAATAATATATATTAAAACAAATTAACTAAAACAAAAATAAAATAAAATAATATGAAATGAAATTAAGTAAAATAAAATAAATAAAATAATATAAATTCAAATAAAGTAACTAAAATATAAAATAAGTAAAATTAATTGAAATAAAATAAAATAAAATAAAAAATATAAAAAATGAAATAAAGCAAATAAATGAAATAAGTTAATTAAAATAAACTAACTGAAAGTAAAATGAGTAAAAATATAAAAAGTATAGAATCATAACAATTATAGTAAAACGGTCCTTTTCTCTGCAGGGTGCCACAATCATACCAAAATATTCACCTAAACCCTATTTTCATTGAGATTCTAGCCGCGTAGGCATCTTTGTAACCGTATGTTTGTATATTATAAGTATGTATGTCAATGGTGCAATTTTTGCTTTGTTGCATTTGTTATGATTATCTTCACGAAATCTTTGCGCCCATTTTCATGGGTACTCAATCCGAAAAATGTTGAAAGTAGGTGCACTTTATTGCACAGTGTCTGTTTCTAAATGCTTGTTGACAGATTTATTAAGCGTTGCAGTACCAAATCGCAAGTAATACTAACCATTTGGCATAACACCAAAATTCATGGGAAATTCTTTTGCGAATTTATTAAAGTGTAAGTATTGTTAATATATTGCATTATTTAGTGAAGTGGGGGATAGCGATGATAATACTGTAATAAAAATGCTTCGATTTCTAAGATTTTTGGCGGAAAATTTCACATGATTTTACTATTGTTTTATTAACACAGGAAAAACTAAAGATTTTTCAGCAGTTCATCACAAGGAAAGAGAGTCTTAATTCTACGTGTCTCCTAGGCCAGTACTATATTCATTTTTATATTATTAATTCTTAAACCTCAGTATTTTTAAATAATCATTTCAATATATTTTATCAGTTCTAATTTTTTTTAATTTTAATTTAGATATTAAATTTTATATAATTTCATTTCATTTTAGTTTATTTAATTTATTTAAGTTTATTTATTATATTTTTTAATATTTTCAATTTATTTTCTTTTATTTTATTACATTTTATTTTATTTTATTTTATTTTATTTAATTTTATTTTATTTTATTTTATTTTATTTTATTTTATTTTATTTTATTTTATTTTATTTTATTTTATTTTATTTTATTTTATTTTATTTTATTTTATTTTATTTTATTTTAATTTATTTTATTTTATTTTATTTTATTTTATTTTATTTTATTTTATTTTATTTTATTTTATTTTATTTTATTTTATTTTATTTTATTTTATTTTATTTTATTTTATTTTATTTTATTTTATTTTATTTTATTTTATTTTTTTCATTTTATTTTATTTTATTTTATTTTATTTTATTTTATTTTATTTTATTTTATTTTATTTTATTTTATTTTATTTTATTTTATTTTATTTTATTTTATTTTATTTTATTTTATTTTATTTTATTTTATTTTATTTTATTTTATTTTATTTTATTTTATTTTATTTTATTTTATTTTATTTTATTTTATTTTATTTTATTTTATTTTATTTTATTTTATTTTATTTTATTTTATTTTATTTTATTTTATTTTATTTTATTTTATTTTATTTTATTTTATTTTATTTTATTTTATTTTATTTTATTTTATTTTATTTTATTTTATTTTATTTTATTTTATTTTATTTTATTTTATTTTATTTTATTTTATTTTATTTTATTTTATTTTATTTTATTTTATTTTATTTTATTTTATTTTATTTTATTATATTTTATTTTATTTTATTTTATTTTATTTTATTTTATTTTATTTTATTTTATTTTATTTTATTTTATGTTATTTTATTTTATTTAATTTAGTTCAATTTATTTTATTTTATTTGATATTATTTTATTTTATTTTATTTTATTTTATTTTATTTTATTTTATTTTATTTTATTTTACTTTATTTTAATTTATTTTATTTTATTTTATTTTATTTTATTTTATTTTATTTTATTTTATTTTATTTTATTTTATTTTATTTTATTTTATTTTATTTTATTTTATTTTATTTTATTTTATTTTATTTTATTTTATTTTATTTTATTTTATTTTATTTTATTTTATTTTATTTTATTTTATTTTATTTTATTTTATTTTATTTTATTTTATTTTATTTTATTTTATTTTATTTTATTTTATTTTATTTTATTTTATTTTATTTATTTTATTTTATTTTATTTTATTTTATTTTATTTATTTTATTTCCTTTCTTTTTATTTTAGTTTATCTTATTTTACTTTTGTTTATTTCTTTTTATTTTATTTTGCTAATTTTATTTTGTTTTTTTATTATTTTATTTTATTTTATTTTTTTGTTTAATTTAATTTAATTAAAGTTAATTTAATTTGATTTAATTAAATCAATTTTATTTAATTATATTTTATTTTGTTTTATTTTATTTACTTTATATCTCTTTTCGTTTAAAGTTTTTAATAATCTTTTATTCGAGTAAATGTTCATAATCGTACGTGTACCTTTAAAAATTTTAATTAATATTACTTATTACTTTTTTACTTAGATCTCATTTGAATTTTCTAATTTGCTGCTTGGTTGGTCCGTCTAAGAGATTGTCTGAAGTTGATTTGATGTGTTCTGTGGTCCAAATGACAGCTGTCAAAGAATGTCTTCTATGTCGTGCGAGTCTAATTAAAATTTAAATATACTAAACTACTATACAACCATCATTCTTACGCTATACATACTGAGAAATATATATGCATTTATTTCGTCTAGTAAAATAATTTTTTTAGCACAACAATACTTAAAATGCATCCAAGTATGCAAAGTGAATGCAAAGGAATTTAATTTATTCACTCAACTATGAAAAGAAAGCATGTTCCCATTTCCGTTTTATTTTTTTATATTCTCTTTATTACATTGTTTAGATAATCTTCTTATTTATTCACTAAGTTCTCATCAGGCTTAGATATTATATATAAATATTTATTTATAATTCTAAAAAATTTGATTGTAATAAATAAATTAATGCTAAAAACTGCAACAATTTAATCAGAAAAATTCGCCATTGCAGAAAAGCTTTTGAGAGCGCCAATTAAATATGTGACAAGACACGGCATTGAAAAAGTATTTCTTAATTAAAACAGTAACAAATGTGATATCGTATAACTTCTGTCATTACAACAACAATGAGGTTAAGTATTATGGTACTCAGAGTTATGATTAGCACACAAACACACTTTCAATACAATAAATACATAATAGTTCTTATGCTTTCTTCTAAAACTTCTTTGAATAATATCAAAATCTCACTCTCCTCTCTCTCTAAGTAATCTACTTTCTACTCAGCCGCTTTACGGTATCTCATTTGTAATCAATTTCTTCAATGTACAATCACCCGCGCCCAGTTTTTCCATTATTTCCAATATCTCATCTCTATATCGATCACGATGTTGCATTTCTTCTTCGCTGAATTCACCTTTGAAACGTGACATACGCCAAATCACATTCAACTTCGCCTCGACGAGCACATAATTCGAAGGCGGGCAGAAACGTGGACACATCTCGTTGATGAAGGTAATCAGTTCGTGCACGGTGCTCGTGTTAATGCGATTATTGATCGTATTCAGTGCGAAGTCCTGATAACGGGCCATCTTCGCATGTGGCGAAACTGTCTCACAGCTAATGCAACGCCAATCCGGCTGCAGTATTTTCGATTGAACTGGTATGACTATACCTTTGCAGCCTTGCTCACGGCAGAAAAGTGCGGACAAGTAGGTGCCGTTCTCCTGCAAGAGAAAAAGAGAGAGAAATATGATAAATGGAAACAGTATTTTGAGCTGAGTCGTTAATTGTTAATTGTAGTTAAACAAAGTAATATAATCAATACTAGAATTTATATAAATATATATATATATATTCGTACTTTTATATATACTCTTTACAACTTTTTATAAATAATGAAAATTATCTATAAAATATAAAAATTGTATTTTTCTATATCAATTTTTATGTAAATTTTTCACTAATACGAATATGATTTTTGAAATTACTTGTTATATCCACACCTTTGACTTTACTTAGCTATTTCAGAGGCAGTATCAGCATTTAATAACTACTATCCCTAAATTGGAGCGTTGAGCGCTAAACAACTGTCAAAAATCATCATTTTCATTCAATTTGTATGGGACATCCCACAATAACATGGCGGCAACGTTGAGCAAATGGAATTTTCAATTTTGACAGCGCGTTGATATGAAGGATAAAAGTGTGGAAAAAAGGAGAAAAAACTGGGGAAGAGGGCTAGGCAAATGGGAGAAAAATTTTACAAATAAATGGTATTTTTCGAATAAAATGATAAATATTCACTGAAGAACTAATTCAACTGGAGGAGGCACACATTCCCCGACCCATTAAGTTCGTAGTATCTTGTTTGAAGTAAATGTAATTAACTTATTAAATGTTCTTAATAACACGAACTTGGAAACGTCAAAACGTTAGCGCTCTTATTTTGGGATAGCGCACGTTGCCACTCATCGGCGTAAGGAAAATGCTACGCAGAACGCTCCAATTCAGGTATGTCAGTAAGATAGATACATAGGTTATGTACTTGTTTCTCACATTGGCGTACTGAAACCCTAACGTAATCTCGGATAACACTTAAAATGCTTGCATAATCGCAGTCATATAATTGAAGAGAGGCCATAGCACTACAAAAAATGTTACCGCCTGGTGCACTCTTTGGGGCGGAGGAGTGATTGGACCATATTGTTTTAAAAACGACAACGGCGAGGCTGTCGCTGCCATTTCGGAGTTTTATGGTCTTATAATAACCGACTTTTTTAGGCCTGTAATTGAAGATTACGTCCTGGGCAAGACGGTGAACTTGTTTTTGTGGAGCTACGGGGAAGGAAGTCTTTATGTGTTTAACTCCTGACCATTTGAAATCCAACATTCGTCAGGTTTTGGCTGAGATACCCCCAAAAAGCGGTCGAAAGTTACGTTAAACGGATTGAAGTGTACAAAAATTTGAGAGGCGGTCATTTGAATGGTGTAATTTTTCACAAGATTCAAACTTTATAATAAGAAAGGAATTTCATGAAAAAAAATTTTTAAATGCGTGTTATTTACGTTTATTTTCCAAACCGCAATTCGATTTAGTTTTGTTTATTTAACTTAACAGTAAATTATAAAATTCTATTTAACTTTATGTTTTATATTTTATCTCATTTTACACTGTTTTATTTAAGGCATATTTTTTATCTTAATTATTTTTATATTGACTTGGTTTATTTTATTATATTATATAATAGTTTATTTGATTTAATTTTATTTATTTATATTATATTCGTTTATTTTATTTTATTTTAATTTATTTTATTATATATTATATTGCTTTATTTTAATTAGTTAGTTATATTTAATTAGTTATTTTGTTCCATTTTAATTTATTTAATGTTATTTTATTACATCTTATTTGATATTTTTTTTAATTTAACTTAGTTTTATTTTATAATATTTGATTTCACTTTTATTTATTTCATTTTATTTTCTTTTCTTTTGTTTTATTTATATAGTTTATTCGTATTAAATTTATTTTATATGTATTATTTTATTTTATTATATGTGGTGAATATTATTTTATTAAATAAATAATAAAAATAAATTGTATTATTAAATATTTTATGTTATATTATTTTTTCCATATTATTCAATTTTATTTCCTGTTTCCATATAAATATGTTAGCATTTTTCAAACAAGTTGTCTTTTCTTGCCTAATTGCTCTTCAATGAACAGAAATACCTCAGCCGATACACAGCAACTGTCTGCAAAATTAAAAGAAATATATTAATGAATGGGGTACTGGCAAAATTTCGAATATTTCTTGCACAAAAAACCTTTGCATATAATGAACTCATTTCATGTATATTTAATTGATTTATCTGTTTTCTTTATGTCTATTCGACAAATTAGTGTCGCGACCGCAGTGCGTGCCTGTCTATTCTGCAAGTGCGATACATTTCTCAACGAAGAATTTCATAATTTTAAAATAAATAAGAATATAAGTAAGTATGTACTTATTATTATATACATATATTTGTATATATGCAACATCTGCGCCTTCTGAAAAACATACACACGCAATAATGCTTAGAACAATTTTTGGAAAACAATTAATTTAAAACAAAAATTTTGAAAAGGAAAATAAATAAATACATATACATATGTATGAATATACACGCATTTATTTTTTGTTTTTTTTTTTATTTTTTTTTTGTTTTGAGAACATGTCAAATAATTTTGGTTTTAGTTTTCCGACATAAAGCATATGCGTTTATTCTACATAAATACATACGTGTATATCATAAAAAAAGACCGAATAAAAACTTTAATTTGAATTTTTGTGAATTCCCAAATTGTGTTTTTTTTTTTGTTTTTTACTCAAATACTTTTTTGTTTGTTTTATATATTTGAGTGCGGCTAATGAATTAACTCTAATTATTTCATTAAAAAAATGTAGTTTTCCAGCAACATTATATAGTTTGTTTGCTTTTGTATTTTTGTTGACCCAATTACTTTAGTTTACATATTGATTAGAGTAATGGATTTTTTATTAGACATTTACAACAATAACAAGAATTTGCCTCGCTTACATATTGCCGCGCGAATAAACAATTTACATTTTGAACTTATGTGACTCGGAAAAAGCCACTCGACTTATACGTGTGTATGAAGTTGAGCATTCATCAATGTATTTATATATAAATTCGTTACGGTTTTCGAGTCATGATATCTGTAAATATTCCATTTATAATTCAAATACCGATTGATGAACTTAATTTTCATATATTTTTTTGAGAATAATTAGAAATCTTAAAATATTTTTCAAATTTTTATAACATTTAGGTTCATAAATAGCTCAGCTTACTGGCTTCTCTCATTCATACTATGAAATTTAAGTCGATTAGCCGGAACACTAATCCTTTAATGGATCTCGATTATTTAATCCACCCTCATACACATAGAACCTTCTTGAGATAGAATAAATATGAGTTTTTTTTTTTTGGACATTGAAAATGTTTGTTATTATGGAAGAAATTGATTAGTCATTGAGAAAGCTTTGGAGTTTCGGAATAACTGATTCGTCTCTTTTTAATTAATTAAATTCAAAAGAACGCTTAAGCTAGGCAGCTACGAAGGAAATCAAGACCTTTCGGATGCCCCAAATTCATGTACATTACCCTTCGCTATCCAGTATATTTTTCAATAAATTTGTTTGAGGTAAACTATCTTCCATAGACCATACAGCAATGTGGTCCCAAAATTTCCAAACCTAACACTACTCAAGGCAAGGCAGGTGCTTAAAAGGTAGGTGCTCATTCCCGACACTGCATCATCGATTCAGCGCCTACAGCATTTGCTATAAAAAACTTCTAATCTTCCTTTATGTCGCTATATCAGATGGTAGTATGTTGGAATTCCTATTATCTTGCTCATGTACTCTCTTTTCAAGAAGTACTTTTCTCTTAATCTCTTTCTGCCCCATTTCGGTTTATTTGGACCAGACATCTTTCAAAACTACATATATCTCTAACAGCTTATCCATTTTAATTAGCTTCTTATACGATTGTAGTTAGGTAAAATGCTACCCACCATTTTTTTTTGCCTTATTTGGTAACTTCATGAGAGCTTAATTTTTTCCACAATTTTTTTTTTTTATTCTACAAAGGACTACAGGGCAGGCTCATTAAGGTCTTCTGGGTATTATTAGCACTGAAACCTGTAAGAAGTGGAGAGAGGTGGCCACGAGTGAGACATTAGATCACCTCCTCTGTTGCTGTCCGGCCTTTGCTAGAACTTACCTTAGATATCTCGAAGCTTTGCAGCTCGAAGGCTTCTTTTGAGCTACGCAAAAGACGTTGACGTTCTATATGGAATTCCACCTGGCACTTTAAAGGACCAATGTAACCTAACCAAAATGTGCACGACGCATTTGTTTGTGAGAGGTCTGAAAGTTGTCCGATATTTTAAATACTTTACATGGATTTTTCTTCTATAATAAATGGAATATCAATAAGGAATAAACGCTTTAAAATTATAAGACTTTGTGGCATAGAAAATGTTAGAGAGAAGAAAAGCTGTAAGAAGCAGTAAAATCTAAAACTTGAGACAGCCCATGACATTAATCATGGTAAAAAAGCCTAATAATCTTTATAACCGAGCAATAATATACGCTTTCAGTAGAATTTAACTCAAAATTTATATTGCAAACGGAACTTTCCAAATGTGTGCTCATTCGCTTAATATTATAGTGAGCATATATGTACTTTCTTTGAAGCTGTAATTTTTTGACATTTGACGAGTAAAAACTATGTCAGTAATAAAAATGGAATGATACAGGCTTCAAAATAGCATTGGAGTTTTTAAAATTCACTATAAAAATGCTGAAAACCTGGTTCGTAATGCAAAAACTTTTTTCGGTCGGCGCAAAGCACCTTGTCTGATCGCAATACAGAAATTGGTGGAAAAAATTGAGCTGTTGAGACAAGTTGGTGATATGGAGAATAAATTGCGCTATCGAGATATGATTAATTATTTTGTTTATGAGAGGAATTGGATAGTATTGATCTGAACAACAAAACCATCTATATTTTAAGGGTAAAACTTCCGGACCGTGTTATCTCTCAAAGTGGTGAACGCAATAGGCCACAGAGATCTTGTAGTTTAACACCTTGCGACTTCTTCCTTTGGTACCTCGTGAAAGATAAGGCCTACACAAACAGACCAAACTCGATTCAGGACCTCAAAGATGAAAGGATAGATTCCTGTAAGCGTAGCCGCGGCGGTCATTTGGCTGATATTTTTTTTTCTCTTAACGTTAAAATAAACATCCGATCACTTAACTCAAAAAATACTATTTTTCTATGAATATCCAAATAACACTTATCATTGGAAAGCCCTGAATATATTTATATATTTGTATTTGACGCTTTTGTATTGTTTTTCTAACAAATAATTATTTTAACCACCTCTGATTTTTATGAGAAGCTTTCATATCATGTCAGAAATACGCCCGTGGCGCTAGACATTCCCTGCTGGAATTCGAAAAATTAATTTTCTACAATTTTGGATATAAGTCGAGCCAGTACTCGATCTGTGGCCTTCTGAATTGCAGTATTCAATCCTTATCACTCGATTATTGCCGCCGCCGACCTTACATTGACATCTTACAGTTGAGACGAAACCGCAAAAAATATTTCAAAATCGTTTAAAAATGTGAGTAATGTAGTTATCGCAGTGTTGTGTGCTGGAAATTCTTGACAAAAGATCTGTCGGCAAATAAAAATATTATTTGAGTATTGCGCTGCTTTTAAAGCAGTAAATTTATCGAATCTGACTTTATGGATAACTCACTACCTTACAAATTATCATTTCTGACCGTAAATTTAAGAAAACCCCTCGAACAACCAACGTTAGAACTGGCTCCGAACAACTTTTGCTCTTTCCAAAACTCTAACATCTCACCCATTTTTACTCGATAGAAGGCATAAAGAAAATTTTTGACGAGTACTGAAGTTGATTACAGAAAATCGTGTTAAAAATGTTTTGTTGACTGCATTATTTTTGGTAACTATTCTTTAAGTTTTATATGTTATTTCAGGAGAGGCTTACTTTAAAGGCGATATATAATACATTAGAATGAAATATAGACTTCGTTTTACTGAAGATGTCATATTAAAAAAATTTGGTTTTCAATCGATAGTATGAAATTTTTGTGGGCAGCCAGCTTGAACATGGACGAACCCCATAACGCACCGAATACTATGCAGCATCGCCAACTATTTAGTATATTCTGACCTCTGGCAATTTATTCTTGTTAAAATATAGAATTTCAATTGCAAATTAGTTTTTTTTTGGAATAAATGAAAGCGTTTCCCTCGTGGATAATATTTTCCCCTATAAATTTAAAACTTTTAAGTTTTTCTTTTCAAATGTGTAACACATTCACATACATTTGTACACATATATATACATAAATATGCACAAATATACTGCAGTTCCTGCACTTGCCGCGGTTGCCGCAGTCACGCAAATAAATCTCATTAGTCTCATTGCCAATGTCAACGGAAAAACAACAATAACAACAGTAAGAGCAAGCAACAGCAATATGCGCAGGTAAGGTCGCGAGCTCTGACCACCAGACAACACCAGTAAACGGATTACACACACACACACACACACACACACACACACACACACACACACGCAGACGCGCACTTGAATATAGCATAGCCGACTCACCGTATTATCGTTGCAACGCGCACATTCACATACAAAATGTTTAGTCATTTTGAGAAAAATGCCACGCGTCAGATTACTCCAGAGAATCTTGGTATATGTGGTTGTGATCTCCGCACCTTTGGGAATTGGACGCGCTGCACGCACCACCGCCAAATGACCATTATCGAAGTAGTGACTCGCATTGGGTGTACACTCGTGATTCATGATCGCTGTCAGTGGAAAGAGACCACGCAACAGGGTCTCATGTTCACCAATGCGACAAGGCGCTTCAAAAGCATTTGTATTCAATACGCCAACAATACGAAAGAGGTTATCCATGAATGACTTGTCAGTCGTGGGAAATTTACGAAAACTTTGCGCCGCTTTGATGATCTCCTGTCGATAACCGCGCTCTGCATTCGCTTGCATGGCGTTGACGAGCGCACGTTGTTCGGGTTTGAGAAAGAACACACGCACCGCCGTAAGTATGCGCAGGGAGTAGGGATTTACCAGCGGCGGATCTGCGGCAGTTTTATCTGCACACACCTCAGCTAATTTACTCAACTCTACGGGCTGCCAACGCTGGAACAACTCACACTCCTCACGATGTTCCACTGTATCGGCGCACGCATCGCACACGGGCAACATGCAATTGTGCTTACATAGAAAATCCTTCATGGCCAACAGTTTGTGACAACAAACGCATGTATTGAGTATCGAGCCTTTTCGCGCCGTCGGACCAACAACGAGTGGACACTCACGGAATAGCAATTCACCAGCGGCAATATCACGCGTGGCAAACACGCCGCGTCCAGCCACATCCGAATGCGCGACGGTCCAATTGGGTTCACTGTCCTGCAGATCACGCAGGTGTATGGCCACAAGGCGCGCCAACTCGTCGGGGGTGGCCATAATAGCGTGGAGCGCGTAACTAATTGTCACGCTTCAGTTTGGAATGCAAAAAATTATTTTTATATTTTTAGAACACACATACACACGCACACAGTATGTTAATGATTTTTTTTTTTTTAATTTTTTTATAGGAATTTAATATTGCTAATTTTCGCGGAGCTCTGTCTCTCTAAGGTCCGTACAATGCGAAATGCGGGCGACAACTATGCCCTGAGTGGTAACGCGCGCCGACCGCAACTTAATACGCTTACGATCTGCTTTTGTTTTGTTCGTTTTATTTATTTTTTTATTTTTGTGTTTGTTTTTGTATGGAAGTCGCACATTTTATTGTATATTTACCTCTATTGTCACACCCGAAAACATGGGTACGCGTGAAAGCAAACGCGATGCCGCGCGCAAATAGACCGACGCTCGCTGAGCATATGTTATGTTGAACGTAACGAATTGTCGAATGCCGCCCAGCGACTACGCGTGCAAATATCAAAGCCAATGTGTCGTTGTCGGGCAAAGCGTATGTGAAAGTGTTTACGAGTGCTTTAATGTAAAAACGAAGATGGTGAAACCTTCTGCAGTGCATGCCACTTGCTAGACTAAAGCATATGAAGCAGCTGTTGCTGTTATTGCCACTGATGCGGTGTCCACTGCTGCTGGCACAACTGCAACGTCACCTTGCTGTTGTCTATGCGACACTGAACGGTGGCGCAAGGCGATAGGGGTAGTGACTAAATTTTCAATATGAACTAAATTAATTATAAGAAAATGGTAGCAGAGGCATTGTTTTGCGTAAAACATTGAAAACCTGGATAGATTATGTTAGAAAAGAAGCCAACAGATGTTGAATCTTCTTTATCAGTAAAACAATCGGGCAACCAATGACTGTTTCTATAGTAAACAAAATCTTAGAAGAAGCAGAACCGAGTTCGTGCTTAAATTCCGGAGTTTCATCCTACGCTGTGTATTTAAACAGTCCAATAACTTCACCGATCTCGATTAAATCTGCATCAACTTTAAGTATTCCAACAGTAAAACTTCAGAAAGATTTGTGCATATATATTTTTTTGATATGCACTGTATAGTTACTTAAGTGAGAGCCACAGCTGAAAAAATAGTTTCAAACAGCGTCCTATCAACGGACGACGCATTTAGAACGAGCCTCTGTTATAGTCATTTTTTGGAGATTACTCTGGTCTGCTCTTGAATCCGCCGCAGTCCAGTAGCAGCTCGAACTTCTGTCTTCTTGGCTGATGATTCAACCTTCTTGCGTTAATTTGGAACCGAAATTTCAGTATCGGACACGCCCCAAAAATTAATTGAAATAAAAAAATCGGTATATTAATTTTAGAGTTATGGCCGGATGAAAGTAACTTGGAAATTATTTATAAATATACATATACGAAGATAAATAACAGAATAGTTACTGAATATTTTCTGTATCCTCTCATTAGGCAGCATATATAGGTATATCTACGGTATTTCTGTGAACTTTAATGAAGATTTTCGAAGCAACTCAACTTATGTGCCACCTATTGACCCGATCATAAGAAATTCGCAGTTAAATGAGGTTTCATTTTATTCAACAGCTTTTTAACCAACCAGCGAACCAGGGAAATTCAATTGATAAGAAAAAACTAATCGTGCATCGCTTCTCTTCTGGCACATAAGCAGTAATTCAAATCCCGAGACATATATCGCTTCTTACTTAAATATTAAATTAAAGGTGCCAAACATAAAACCATAGCCGTAACCATAGTCATAACCGATTATTGGTACCATAGCCATAAACTGCGATTTCGGTGATTAATTTTGTCTAAAACATAAAATTCTATTTCAAAAAAAAGAAAAAAACAGGAAAATGAAAAAAGAAACAGCAAGAAAATCACCTGAACAAGTAGCAATAAAAAGTAGCAAAGCGTAACAAAAAAGAAGCCAGTTGTATATGACTATGGCATGGCAACGATAATCATAAACAGTGTTCCCCATTAAGTTCGTTAGAATCAGCTGTTATGGTATTGTAATGGTTATAGTACCTATAATTTAATTTATACGTAATTTAATATTCGTAAAATCACTTCATTAAATTAAAAAAAAAGTTGAATTTATTTCCCTTTTAACATTTTCATTTATTTTACAAAATAATTCGAAAAATTCTTAAAACAATTTTAAGCTTTTCCTCAATTTTTTTGTTTTTATATAAATTTTAACCACAACCTCAACACTGTGCAGCGTTACGATAGCAAATGGCAACTGCCAAAGGCAGACGCACAAAGCAATAGTGGACAACTGCTGGCGCTTTCGGCAACAGCATTGAATCTGACGCCAATGCTGGCGTTGACTTTTGCAGCGACGCGACCGACAGCCTTGTGCAACGCAACGCCGCATAACACAGCGTCGCGTCGTCGTACTCACACGTCATCAATGCGGCATTTTAGCCATAAATTGTAAATGTAGCCCTCAACTTGGGGCTTGGCTGCTTCGTTGCTTGGCTGGTGTGCGCATTATGTGAGACATTCGTTTGGTTTGTGTCCTGACTAAATTGGGCACGCAACAGCTGTAGGCATTCATATTTACATATGTAAACGTATATATACGAGTATGTATGTCTATACACATGCATTTGTACATATTATAATCGCTCATTTTGTTTTGCTCAGCGTTTTTAGTTTTAAACAGATATTACATCTCTTTCGCTTTGGACGCTTCTTTTTCATGTCGTTTACATTGCTTTGCACAGTTCTTATGGACACACAACGGCGAGTGCTTATGTATATATGGATGTGTAAGAGTGTGTATTCTGGCGCATATTTTGCCGGCTGTCTATAGCATTAACACATGTTGTAACCATTGTGGGTGGTCTTTAAAAGCCCGCGCCTCTGTCTGCGACAATTCAATTGAATTTTCATTTGCTTTCACGACCATCTCTTAGCGCAGCATAAGAGCTGGTAATTTTCTTCACCTCAAATGTTCTATGTCAAACATTAATTGACGCATTAACATGAGCATTTATGTATGTACATAGAGGGACTGGGGTTAGATTACAATTGACGTGTTTTGACAATTATTACTACAAAGAGAGAAGGAAACGGCATTTAAGCACATAAGTAGAACTTCAAAAAGTATAGATAATGATACTCTATCAATACCCATTGGTAAAAGAAGTTGAGATCTTGTTAGCCTTAGGTCAATACATAAAATATTTTGCTGAACAGCTAATATCGGAAAAACCTCATTGAGAAGGTGAGGTAGCTAGTTTCCAATCTACCAAGATTCAGGGAACTTTGCCATAAAATATTACACAAGCTAGTCCAATGTCTCAATCTCCTTATCCAGATAGATTTCATTGTCATTCATACGTCGCCTTTACTATGGTTCGAGAGCTTTCTTTTTGCTTAATTTGAAATTTACTAAAATTTTTTTTACTCTGTTACACTAATTCTATAGATGTTTTCTAATTTCGGCTTATAAAAGGAAGGATCTCTTATCTTTCCACTTCGAAGATTGACATTTTGTAATGTAACCTCGAATTAATTTTTGGTCGTAGCTGCAGCTATATGGAAGTTTTCATACATCCGAAAATGTATTCCTTTTTTCCTCGATATGTAACAGCCCGAAGGCTCAAGGACTGACCATACTAACATGTTTTTAAACCTTTTTGAAAGATAATCTCTCAGAAAGGGTTGTATTATAGATAGACCAAATTTTCATAAAAAAAAATTGTACGTTCGTTCGAGATTTTACAGACTATTTTAAGCAAAAGTAATTTTTACATTATACGTAGGCTGCTATATATAGGTGTAGCCTAGGCAACACTAAGTGTTGCCAGGTGCAATCTGACATTTCCATTGGAAAGTTTGACATTTTTTAGCATAACATCACTCACAACGTTTTGTCATTTAATTGTGAATTGTTTTATTTACAGGGAGTTAAAAAATTCATCTCGGCCAAAAAATGGAATTAACTCGTGAACATTTTCTTGCGATCATTTAACTTTCGACGTGGATTATCACGACAAGAGTGCATCGATGAACTAAAATCGTTGTATGGCTATGAAGCACCATCCTATAGTACTGCGAAAAGCTGGTACAACGAATTCAATCGTGGCCGACGCTCGCTCAAAGACGAATTCCGTGAGGTTCGTCCAAAAACAGCCGTTGTGCCAGAAAACATTGATGCCGTACGTGAACTGATAATGCTAGACCATCATGTAACATACCTTCAGATAGAGGCATGCCTATGCATTTCTCCCGTAAAAAAGGTTTATTCTCGTTGGATCCCGCACAATTTGGTGTAAAGAAATGCTGAAAAAATACGATCGCGGTGCTTCAAAAGACGTTTATAAGATCGTCACAGGTGACGAATCATGGATCTAAGCGTATGAGCCCGAAACAAAACAGCAATCGACCGTGTGGGTCTTCCAAGACAAGACAAATCAAAAAAAAAAAAAACCATTTTCGTTGATAAATATTCGTATTTTCATTATTAGGTCAGAAATATATCTAGCAGCCCTCGTACTTCAAGGTAGTCTTCTACCTGTTTCTATTCTACTCTATTCTGGACGGGATATCCAAGTTTTAAATATAAAAATTTGAACGAACTAAAATCCCAAATAGTTTCACTAAAGCTACCCCCATAAGAGTAAGTAATAATGGAGAGACATCACAGACAGAAGAACGTGGCCAGTTATTGTCCCGAATAATATTATTTTTTTAAGACAATTTTTCAATTTTTTTGTTTTTTTTTTTGTCTTTCAAACACAGATTTTCTTCTTCAATCTGATTGATTGACCAAATGGTCAGTTGTGAGCAATAAGTGCTTTTGCTATGGCTTTAGCAAGAATATACTTGTAGGTCTTCTCTCTCACATCAGCATGCTTTTACCATCAGAAACAGAACACAAAAGAAACAACGGTAATTTAATGTTCATTTTGACTGTTCAAAAAACGTTATAGAAGCAAAATATTTGTTGCTGCGCAAATTTTTGTCATTTATGCAGACTTTTATGAATTCGTAAATTCCTTACTAGACTAGGCAGTCAGGAGCTCATCGTACAGTTGTGTACCGTAGTATTCCCAATGGGTTTTTATGTCATGGCTAGACCATTGCCATCGTCAATGCGCAAAATTGTGCTCATAACAAGCGCCTGATGATTAATGTAGCGATTCCCTTGACCTCTATTCTCCAATTGCTACATCCCCACACACACACATACATACGCCCAGTTGCTTGTCGTGTGATGTTGCAAGCAATAAATTTTGCGGTTGCTCGTTTTCGTGCGACGACGCGTAGCGACAATCACAAATCAACTGGTGAAGCAGTCGAAAAGTCACTCAGCCAAGGAACCAGCCAACCAACCAACCAACTAGCCACCAAAGACCAACAGACCAATGGGCCATGCCATGTCGGTCAAAGTAATATTTGCTTGACTGCGCGATTGCTGATGACGAATCAAGCGGAGCATTTGATGTGCATGGGAAAAGGTGAAAGAATACATACGTACACGTAAATATATGTTTATATGTGTAAAAGTAATTTTATGCAGTTGCAATCGCATTGGACCTGTAAACAAACCACACACACACTTATACGTGTACACATATTTGCATATTCATGAAATTCTACACTAAACCGCATTGACATCGCGCTAACACATCCGGTCAACTCTAGAAGAGCATTGCAGCAATTTCCATACCCTCTTCAAATGAAAATTCTATTCCATACATAGTGGAACGAATCACTTGTCATTATAAACCATCAAAGCATCCTCTAAAATGATTGGGTCGTGAAGTGCTAGGAGCGGCAAGAAGAGTAGGAAAAAGGAAAGAAAGGTAGAGTTGAAAGATTGAAAGCCTATTATGTTCGTGACCGTATATCCAGATATGTCTGTGACGTTAGGTCCAGACTCTTTGTTTGACAACAGGAGGTATAACGTCTTCATTACTGAATAGTACTTCCCAATTCTGATAGAAGCTTTAAGGCTTTTTTATCATAATTTTTTTATTTTATTCTAATTTTTTCACCACTTATAAGTGATTCATTTCGAGGCTTTCTACTTTTTTAAAGAAAAAATACAGAAACTTCAAATTTAATGGATTATTTTTATTATCATCCGAAAGAACATTCCTTGGCATTTATTTTTTGAAGGTTATCTCCTTCAAATGTTAGCCACGTCTACGTCTCAGATAGTCCATCCGTTGCGTACAATTTTCGATCACTCGCTTGAGCATTTCGACTGGTAATTGGCGAATGACACGCGTGATGTTTTGCTCCAAGGCCGGCATCGAAGCGGGATCGTCCGCATAGACTTAAGACTTTACATATTCCAACGGTGTGATATCACGATTTTCAATTTCAGACATCAAATAATCGGTTATCATGGCGTTCTCACCGGCAGCATTTTTGAAGAAATATGGACTCATGATTCCAACGGCCCACATACCACACCAAACCGATATTTTATGTGGATGAAATGGTAGCTCTTTAATCTCTTCAGGTTGCTCTTCGTCCTAAATGCGGCAATTCTGCTTTTTACATACTCATTGAGCTCGAAACCGTCGGATCATCGGAGCGAAGCGATGTCGCTTGGGAAAGTTGAGCGCCTCCAGTTCTTATTTTATTTTATTTTATTTTATTTTATTTTATTTTATTTTATTTAATTTAATTTAATTTTATTTTATTTTATTTTATTTTATTTTATTTTATTTTATTTTATTTTATTTTATTTTATTTTATTTTATTTTATTTTATTTTATTTTATTTTATTTTATTTTATTTTATTTTATTTTATTTTATTTTATTTTATTTTATTTTATTTTATTTTATTTTATTTTATTTTATTTTATTTTATTTTAATTTTATTTTATTTTATTTTATTTTATTTTATTTTATTTTATTTTGTTTTATTTTATTTTATTTTATTTTATTTTATTTTATTTTATTTTATTTTATTTTATTTTATTTTATTTTATTTTATTTTATTTTATTTTATTTTATTTTATTATATTTTATTTTGTTTTGTTTTATTTTATTTTATTTTATTTTATTTTATTTTATTTTATTTTATTTTATTTTATTTTATTTTATTATATTTTATTTTGTTTTGTTTTATTTTATTTTATTTTATTGTATTTTATTTTATTTTATTTTATTTTATTTTATTTTATTTTATTTTATTTTATTTTATTTTATTTTATTTTATTTTATTTTATTTTATTTTATTTTATTTTTTTTATTTTATTTTATTTTATTTTATTCTATTATATAATTTTATTTTGTTGTATTATATTTTACTTTATTTTATTTTGGTTTTATTATATTTTGTTTTATTTCTGTTTTACTCTGCTAATATATCTATTGTACTTTAATCATAAATTTGGTTGCTTGTAACTTAGCTGCTTGGGATTGCCAAGGGCTTCTCGACGCAGCTGCATTCGGCGCGTCAACGAGAATTTCTCACGTGTCTCGAATACCCACACAACGATTGAGTGGAGCATATGTAAATTTTCTTTCAGCGGCTATGGACATTACACATTTACATTTACAACAAAGGCATTTTCATTTGCTGTCTTTTTACCATAAATTAGTTTGTGTGGCAAATAAAGTTTTCTATTAAATTGCGGTCGCACTGTCTTTTCTATGTCAATACATTGCGTTCATTCTATTTGTAAGGTAATATTATTATTATTTATGTACGTACGTATGTATGTATTAATGCGTGTAAAAATTAGTTTTCGTATGTAAGTGCTTAAGCTTGTACTCGTACTACTTTTAATGTTGTCATACGCGGCGTATGCGCAATAATAAATTTCCTTTCATTTGCCCATTTATGATTGCATGACATATGGTGACATTAGGCGACATTAGGCGACATCAGCGTACCGGTACGAGGACACACTTGTGTTCACATACAAAACAATGTTTTTATTTCCCACTTTGATATATTGTATGTTCTTTACTTTTTATTTGTTTTCACGTTTACACACATGGCATGCGTTCAAGGCCCTTTTAATTATTTTATATTGTATGCCATCATTGCTCTTTATAACCAAGACTCGCCCTATTCTTATTATGACTTAATTGCATGCAAATAAATATAAACAAATACATATGTACTCGCGTGTATGTACGTACATTTATACAAGTTCTAAGCTTTCTTGTTTTCATTTTTATGATACATATTTGCATTGGGTTAGACACAAAGAGAGTGATAATTTTTGTAGCATGCAACTTTTTAGTATGCACTTGCTCTTGAACATTTTACTCGCATAACTTTTTTCTGTACAAATATCGCATGCGATTTTTACATTAGGTTTTTACAGTGACATGTGATTGAACTAAAAGATTTATATTTATTGCGAGAGGAATAACACAATGAAATTAGTAAAAAAGACAATAAAAAATTGGTAAAAATGTAAAAAAATGATATAAGAATTAAGTATACTAAAAAATCAAAAAATAAAATAACTCATTCTTAAACAATACAAAATTGAAGGAGATCATGAAAAAAATTTTAATTCTTTAATTTTAATTGCATTCAAAAACATATATATTTTTTAAACACGAATTAAATATACACTTAAATAGTTTCAAAAAAAAAAATACTAAAGAAATGTTTTTTTTTCAGCAAAAAACAGATTTCAAAACGATTTCAGCTCACAAAATGGCAGTGTTTTTAAAAAAATCATCTTAGTAGTATATTGGTTTCATTAGAAAATATATTATCTACTAAAAAATATTATCTCTTTAAATATTTTCTTTAGGTAAAGAGATATGCTTTTCTTTCTTTTGAGGTAAAGATTTTTTGTCCAAGGAAATTAGCTTCTAAACAAAGTTTTTGTTCATCATAACCCACTGTGCAGCAATTAATCTCGATTATCTACGCTATTCCTCTGACTAGAACTTAGCAAGTACATTTCAACATCTGTCTCTTAATATAGGGTTATCCATTAAGTGTTTTCATAAGTTCAGGGCAATATTTTGACATTTGTCAAATTAAACTATCAAACCAAACATGTCTTGTTTTAGTTGAAAGTCAGACATTTAAGAAAATGAGTCGCTTAACAACTGCACAACGAGTTAAATTTTTTAAAACCTACTATAGCAATGGCAAGTGAAACGTGCTTTAAGAGGAGAGGGGAGACTGTGGTATGACCAACAAGCAGTGTATACCAAATAGTTAATTGGGCCCCGAGATAGTGCGATTTGACACCGTTGGACTTTTTTTTTGTGGAGCGAAAGACTGCATTTATACGGAGAAGCTTTTAATTCTTTAGCATTTGAAAATCAACATTCGTCAAATCATGTTATAGTTAAGATATCGCCCAATATGTGCCAAAAAGTGGTGGAAAATTACCTAAAAGAGATGGAAGTTTGCAAAAATTCGTGAAACGGTCATTCGAATAATTTAGTGTCTCACATCCCAAGGTTCTAACTTTATAATAAAAAATGGATTTCATGAAAAAAATTATTTTTTTGTTTTAATTCTTCGAAATTGGTTTATTTTCTACATCGCAAACTGTATAACCCTGTATAATATGTCGTGTGCCATACACGGCACACCGCCAACGATTTTCCGCAAAATCTAATAACAAAAAAATTCACAAAAGCACATGAAATCAAAACGATTAGTACGTACATACATATGTGCGCATGTACAAAATGTGTCGGCTTTCGTGGCTAAATTATAGCAACAGGTGTTTTTTTTTCACACATTTACTTCGGATTTGATTGTCTGCTGAGTGGCTTTTCTTCAATTGCATTTATTTTGATTTTATTGAATGTGTGAAAATCAAGGTGAATTTTTCGAATTACGTTTAAGATTCTTTGGGATATTTTAAAGACTTGAAAGAACGAAGAAGTGAGAGAGAATACAAATATAAATGCATACACGTTTTTAATATTTTTGTTTCATTTTAATTTTTTAAAATGGATATTTGTTCTAATTAATAATATAAATATCAAGAAAAAATGAATCCAATCTTTATTTTATTAATACTTGACAATTTTTAAAATTTTTGTATATAATTTTTTAAATATATTTTTAAATTACTAAAGCTGAAATTTATAATTTTTTATAAACAACTAAATAGAATAAAATTATCGAGTCCGAAGCATGACGACTTTTGAGAAATATATACGAATATATATATATTTTTTTATTTTTTTTTTTTTGTATTTTTCTGATGTAAAATTAACAGAAAGGATTAATTTCATTAATTTTTATTATTTTAAGTAAAGAGAACACAGCAAGGAGTTTGACAGTACAGTCCGAGCCGAGCGCAAAGCTGATTCTAATCGTATAACATAGTGAACGCGAGAATTGGCTTTGAATATCGCGCTTACTTCATTTTTAATTATTTAATTGTCTATATAAAGGAAAACATTCTTCAGAGGAAGGACATTTTAAACAAATTTAATAGTAAAAGCAGTTCCGCTAAGATTTTTTAATTCACATGTATAGAAATTTAATCTTATAAACAACAAGCATCCGTTTGCGTGCGAGCTAAAGTAAGAAGGCAAACCCCATGCGGTAATGCGTAGGGTTTGGGACCCACTATATGAAAAGTCCTAATAAAATTAAAGGCTGACATCATCGCCGACAAGTACTGGCATTCATCCCGGTGGATGAACGTCTTGCCACAATCCACATCAAAGCAACATTTTTTAAGATACCGTTGATTTGCGCACATGCCCTGACGGAAGAGAAGGACGATGGGGCCAAGGATGCCTTATTTGAGCACCTCGAGCATACTTATGAACTCCACCCCCGCCACGATGTCAAAATTCTGCTTGGCGACTTCAACGTCAGGGTAAACAAAGAAGGTATCTTTGGCACAATTGTCGGAAAATTCAGTCTGTAAATGGGCAGAAGCTAATCGACTCCGCCGGGGCCCGAAATATGGTTGTATGCAGAACTAGATTTCAACACAAGAAAATTCCCCAAGCTATTTGGCTGTCCCCTGATCGAAGAACACAAAACAAGATCGATCATGTTGTGATAGAGGAGAGACATGTATGCAATGTTTTAGATGTGCGTATGTTCTGAGGTCCTAATATCGACTCGGATCACTATCTTGTCGCAACGAAGATAGGCACGCGCTTCTGTGTCTCAAAGAACATTCGTCAACAAACACAAGGACAGCCGAAAGATTTTCTACTTGGATTGCACACCTGCTTTCTGAGAGGGCTCATCAGCAACTTGATCTAAGGGAACTGTGGAACGGCGTCTCAAATTCCTTACCTACCACCGATACGGAAACAATTAGTTTTCAGCAGTGCCAGAAAAAGAGCTGGTACTATGGGTAACGTCGAAATGCAGTGAAGAGAAGACAGACTGCATACCTCGAACTATATTAAGGAAACCCATCAATATTTGAATAAATTATATTCGCTGACTAAATAATTTAAATTTTTGCTTATTTTTCAATATAAAAATATTTTTTTAAAAGAATTTCTTCATTATTTTTTTGTAATAAAAAGACAAATTGGTATGTTGTGGGTAAATTCATCTGTTTATGAAAACGAGCGTTTCGAAAAAATACGGCACTATTTGTTTTTACTCAAGCGATTTAATATTTTGTTTTATTTAATGTATTGGTTAACAGTACAAGGTTCGAAAAGACATAAAAGAAAAATAAAATTAAATGATTAAATTAAAAAAAGATTATCAAATTTTCTTAAGAATTATGCTGAAAAAATTAAAAAAAAAATGTACAAATATATATATATACATACATATATTTCAGCGCAAAAATATGTATTAATTTATACAGATCATAAGCTTTAGCTAGTTTCTTTTTTAATTTTATTTTGAATAGGTTTTATAAATATTTTTCTCTAATATTTTTCACACCGCACACTTGAATGATATTCTAGCTCATTTTTCAAAATTTTATCACTTTAATGCTATTTTTATTTAATTATGCAAATTCCGCTGGTAATATAAATTATCAATTCTTCTTTGTCATCGTTTTTTTGACTTTCGTTTTCGTTTTCCCTTTGATTTTCATTTTAAAAGGTCTTCGCTTGCTATTTGGATCATCTTTGATATGTGTTCAGACAAAGACACATATAAATTAATATAAATATATGTACATATGTATATCCTCATCTTCATAGCTATATTTTAGTTGACTTATAGCATTTTAATTTGATATTTTTACCAAAAAAATATTTTATTCACAGCAACACATGCACACATATGTACACATATAAAAAAAAATAGTTTGTTTACAGTTGAATAACTCACCGTCGGATCCAAACAACGTTTGCATTCGCAAATAAAATGTTTCGTGCCACGCAAAAAGAGTTGACGCGCAAAGGTGTTCCAAAGGATTTTCGTATACGTCGCTGTAATCTCCTCCCCCTGTGCAATATCGCGGGCAGCCATCACCACAATTGTGCGCGCATCTTCAAAGTGATGCGACGAGTTCGCCGTGCAGTTATGATTCATCAAGCCGGCCAACGCGAAGAGCGCCCTTACGCTCGTCTCATGACCATCCACATTGCTGCGACCCTCAAACGCATTCGTATTGTACACACTCACTGTGCGATAGAAGAAACTGAGCGTTTCTTTGTCCTTAGGAAAATTCTCAAAACACTCGGCTGCACGCTCCACTTCGCGCATATAATATTTATCGCTATTCGCCTGCATCGCCAGCAGCAGCTTACGTTTCTCGCGCGGCAGCAGAAAGCAACGCATCACACTAACTATGCGCAGCGAAAAGGGATTAATGCGCGTGGTATCTTTCGGCACCCAATACCGAAATAGTTTGCATTCCTTATCGTGTGCGCCCGTCTGCTGGCATGCAACACAAACTGGCAGCGAACAGCCTGCCGGGCAGAGCACTTGCTCCATTTCGCCCTCAAGCAGGCGAAAACACAAAATACAGGTGTTGAGCAGTGTATCCTTCGAGGCGGTGGGACCATTGAGTAATGTGTGCTCGCGAAATATCAACTCGCCACGTTTGATGTCACGTCGTGCGAAAACACCGCGACCTGAGATCGGCGAATCGATCACTTGCCAATTGGGAGTCTCTTCGCGCAGTTCGCCGAGGTGTAGGTCAATCAGACGCGCCACTTCTGCGGTGGGTATGGATTTATGATCTTTTAATGCCATTTTATTTTTTCAAAAAAAAAAAACTTATTTAAGACACTCTCAAATGTTTTTATATACTTTTTTATATATTTTGGTATTTTTTCTCAACTAATTTTTTTGTTTCCCGCATATGCCACCACTTTGTTCACTTGTAATAATTCAACTAGTTGCATTTAATTTTTTTTAATTTTTGATTGCGTAAAGATTTTAGTACAACCCCGACACATTTATCGTATTGTTATTGTTATTTGTAATATGTTTTAGTTTTAGTTTTTGGTGCTCTTCGTTTTCGGTTTGACTTTGTACTTTGTGTTCTTTTGGCAACCAAACCTTGTCGTAACTGAAACGCGACTAGTATCTTGCGCTAGCCGCTGCTTTGAGTTGCACGCGTTCTCTACTGCCGGTTCTTGGTTCGTGGCATCTTGATCTTTACGTTGCCATGCGCTCTCCCAGTTTATGTGCTATTTTCTTTAGCTCGATTTCGTACATTTGTTTATTTACATACATATGTATGGTACATATGCATATTATGCGAGTTAAACTAACAGATCATCATCACCATCAAAGTCTTCGCACTTCCTGTCTGTTGGGCAGACATATGTATGTGTGTGTTAGTTGCGTTGGCGGTGTACACAGAAGTCGGAGTGGGAAAATTTTGTTAGGGGGGCTTTTGCACTTAAACACTTTCAAATATTTATTTTAATATTAAATGGGTGTGTGGACGAATTTCTCGGTAGATCTGATAAAATTGGTTCTGATTTGTTTTACTGATTTAAGGCTTGAAAATGAAAATAATGCGAATGATATATATTTTTGAATTAAAAATTATTTGAAATGTAAATATTAGGTAAAGTAAAATGTTCGTTCGGTTTAGTTCCTCAGCAATTAAATAAGTGCTCACGTGATGGTCTGTTTCCACTATTTCCATGATTTT
This sequence comes from Ceratitis rosa, assembly GCA_037013455.1. Classification (NCBI taxonomy): domain Eukaryota; kingdom Metazoa; phylum Arthropoda; class Insecta; order Diptera; family Tephritidae; genus Ceratitis; species Ceratitis rosa. Next base: position 15,085,955 of record JAWMAG010000054.1, read on the forward strand.
ATCGCAATTTTCGACGACATGCCTCCCGACGCGTGGTGCATCTTTGACATCGAATTTACCGGAACGGAACCTAGCAAACTACTCTTGTGCTACACGTTCGTTTACAGTAAACTAAATTAATTTTTAGCCGCTTTGGCTGATTTGGCTGCTTTTTCGCCTTGATCGAAGAAAAATTGTAAAATATAGCGAATTTTCTCTATGCTGGTGTCCATCTTTGACGAGCGCTCACAACGTACTGAGTAGATCAATCGAAAAACTGTCAAAAACAAACTTTTAGCGCGAATAAACACGTTTTCAGCGCCGTATGGTGTGACATGATGCGACACGTAACACTAGTACTATAGACTTTAGTAACGCCATCTCTTAGAAAAAACCGAACGATATTTTTACGTGACCTAATATGTATATGTATCTCTTTAGATAGTCGAGATTTTAGCCTCTTAAGGGAATCAGTCGCAAAAATAAAAATAAAATAATAAAAATAACTGCGCAAATCAGTCAGTAGAAAAACTCAAGCAAACAATTTCTCCGTGATTGCTCCCTCGTATATCTCAAAAATTAACTGCGCATGTAGGTGTGAGAACAGGTTATTTGCCTCAAAAGCGGCGCACATATTTGTGCTGCGGAAAGGCTCTACCTAAACTAAACACTAAAACTTTCGCTTTCTTAGCAGTAAACCTGGAATTGGCTACCACATCTTTCAAAAATATTGCTCACGTTTATAGGGTTTACGGAAAGTACGCAAGAGTCGGATGGAGGTTAGCTTTGCAACTGTAACTGAAGCTGAATCAGAAGCAGTATAACTTTATATTACAATCTTACTGGACTAGAAATATCAGGTGCAGAAGAAGAATCTAGTTTCACTTGGTCAGGAGAAGAAACGACGACAATCAAGAAGAAGTAGCGTATGGCTAATTATTTGGTTATCTAGTGCTGCCTTGAGTTTGGCTTACCACTGAACAAATGTATCCTGCTTCCTACCATGGACGCCTTACACAGCTTCAGCTAACAAAGCTGTTATCCGAACAACCTTTGTAACGTGAAGTTATGTGGAAGCAGATATCGGGACCAATGATCCCACTGCCTTAGCTACTTTGTTTATCATAATTTGAATCATCATGAGGACAATCTTCCGAACTCTTCCGAATTTCGTTAAACTCGGAGGTGCCATGCATACAGAGTGTATTAGATTACACTTAATGGTTGTATGTAACGGTATACATCGAGATATACATTAACAAATATGTGTGTATCAAATTTACTGGAATGGCGAGACAAATTAATTCAGCCATGCCGGTCAGTCCGTCCATCCATTTGTCTTTATACACGATAACTCCAATAGAAATTTTGTTTATAGATTCCCCGGGTGCTAAGTATTGACCATTGGTTTCTACACATTTCGCCAACTCTCAGGCAAATTATGAATACCATTCCAAAAAAACTTTTTCTCTTTCGAGGCAAACCATTCGACGAGCCATTTTCCGACTTCTTCAAAATTAGCGAAGCACTGCTCTGCAAAGGAGTATCCCATCGATGCGAAAAGGTGATAATCGGACGGGGCGAGGTCTGGAGAATACGGCGGGTGCGATAATAGTTCCCAATTTGTTGTGTTTTTAATGTGTCTATCATCAGTTTAGCGGTATGAGACGGCGTGTTGTCATGTTGCAAGATAACTTTGCCATATCTTCGGGCCCATTCCGACCGTTTTTCGATCAACGCATGATTCAAATTGATCATTTGTTGTCAGTAGCGATCCGTGTTCACCGTTTCACCAGGTTTTAACAACTCGTAGTACACCACACCACACTGGTCCCAGCAAACACAGAGCATCGTCTTACGGCCAAAGCGATTTGGCTTGCAGTCGATGGGCCAGCTTCACGAAAATAAATCCATTTTTCGTCCCCCGTGACAATTCGATGCAGAAAAGATTTCCTTTCGAATCGTTGAAGCAGCATCTCACAAACGGTTTTCGATTTTCCATTTGTCTATCGTTCAGCTGGTGTTGCACCCATTTTCCATACTTCTGAATCTTTCCCATGGCTTTTAAACGTTGGCAAACTGCTCCTCTAGTCACATGTAATGTTTCTGCTAATTTTTTTGCGATTGAGTTGGATCAACATCCGATAACGCCTGCAATTCTTGGTCTTCGAACTTTTTCGCTGCACCAGGATGTTCATTGTCTGTCAAATCGAAATCTCCAATTTTAAATTGACGAAAACATGTCTCACATGTTCTAATCACTGGAGCATGTTCACCATAAGTTTCTACCAGCAACCGGTGAGCTTCAGCTGCTTTTTTCTTTTGATGAAATAAGAAAAGCAACGAATGCCGCAAATGTGATTTACTTGGAACGAAACTCGACATATTCACTGAGGTAAACAAATATGACTCTATTATTTTGTCGGAATGTGACTTGCGTATTTTTGTAGGTTAATGTCAATAGAAAAAAATTACATACATGCCAAATCATAGAAACTTATACATATTGCTAGCGACATCTATTAGTAAAACCGGCACACTTCAACAAACACACCTGGTATAAGTAGCAGAAGGAGAAAAGTTAGACCAAAGAAAATTTATGCCAATAGGATCAAAGTGACGAACTGTGAAAATGATTTAAACAGCTTCTGTTTGTCCCACTATTTGTACACAAACTATGTGAGTAGATGCATTTTCTTAAATACATACTAATCATTTGGCGGAACCGGCTGGAAGGGGACACTATAATATAGTATATAGCTCCCACACAACCGGCAAAAAAGAAATTTAAAATTTGATATTAAATTTTTTAATTTTTCGTATGTACAAATAAACATCATCACCTAAAACCATGAAAATCGGAGGACTTTATCGTATAGCCCAGTATAGCCGATTTGTTCAGATATAAGGTTTTGGATGAAAAATTCGTCAAAAGGCCATGAGGGCGAGAAATTTCAACATACGTATATACAAAAAAAATTTGTTACCGAAAATCTTTGAAATCGGAGGCACATAAAACTGATTTTTCATGTATTAGCGTTAATAATTAATCCATCAATGTATTACAATAAATTTTAAATGGTCCAAGAAGGTATAAAAAAGGCATCTCTTCTTTGTTTCTTTTATTATACTGACGGCCTCATGTAGTCAAATCGGTGATTAAAAATTCCTTCTGACCACCATGCTCAATAAAGCTGCTTTTTACAACATGTAGAAGACAAGCTCATATCCTCTTTCTATTTCCTCTTCAAAGTCAACTGGTCAACTGGTACCATACAACTAACCAAAACAACTTCATATATAGGTACATACGTTCTGTGGATAGTACGCTTCTACGACATCATCAAAAGTACAATATTTAAATTTTTCATGCACATCAAACCCCATACAAAAAGTACATGCCCCTTTAATTGGGGCCGTCACTGCATCCATTTTCTCGTTTATTTACTTTGATGTAAGAAATGGATTCGCATGAATGTTTATACAAGTCTCTATTTCACAATTTAATGGATGGGTGGGTTCGGTCAAATTTGTGTTCATAGTTTTATGTGTTTTTATGTGTGTATGCATGTAGGCTTGCACATTTATCTAAAGAAAAGATGTACATACTTGCACACAAATATAAAGTGGTAACATATGAACCATGGAATTATATGTACACGTATGTATATTTGAATTCGGATGAGTAGGTGTGAGTAAATGGGCCAAAATTACGTTAGTAGTTGTAATGAATAGTTTGTTGCAAATGGTTCGTAGAGAAATATTTAAAATAAAATTATATGCAAGAATTTCAAGTGTACATCTCTACATACGTATATATGCATGTATTTACAACATTTAACGTATTTTTATGGGATCGCTCTCTCTCTCTTTCGAATACCTATTTATATATATATATATATATATATATATGTAATTGGCCCTTTATTACCGCGGAAAGCGATTTTCGGCCAAGCTTCTCCTCCAATTTGTGTGTTAACATTTTTTCCACAAATGGAGAGACCTACAGCTTATACTAAGCCGCCGCCGAACGGCTGATGGTTTTTTTAAGAGGAGCATTTATTTCATGTCCGAAATACACTCGGAGGGGTTGACATTCCCTGCCGAGGTGCGACCGCAATTAGAAAATATAACTTAATTTTTTATTTAAATTAATTTTCTATAACTTTTGGATGTCGGTCGAACTAGGATTTGAACCGTGGCTCTACGCAATGCTAACAACTCGGCTACCGCGGCTAACAATACCTATTTACTTACAAGAAAATATATGTATATTATTTTTTTTGCAATGGGGACATTTATGAATTAATTTGTGTGTGCTTAAAATTACTTGGCAGTACAACTTGAGCGATTTGTTCATAATTAGAAACTACATGATCTTTTGATTTATGATTTTTGCTTCAATTTCTTATAGCTAGAAATATCAGATATTGTTCAATGTTTACTATATACATACGTGTATGTCACAAAATATGTACATGCAGTACACTGACCAACGCACTTAGACCAATGGGCTGATTGCGGTAGCGCTGCAAGGCTCTTATCTTCTACTTCACAAAAGTTCGAACCATTTCGTATGTCTTATGAAAGCAACAAGATTACCAATTTTTTTAAACTTATGTTGCGCAGATGTCAAATCCGGACAGTTACAGGGGCAGTGCCTTCAATAGACTTTTCTTCTTCTTCGTCCGTACAGTTACGGAAAAATCATTAGAGTAGAGAGAGTAGTGATAGCCAATACTTTTCCCGGGACCTGTTATTAAGCCTGTCATTATGTTTGTGGAGAACTGGTCTATTTTATTTTGATCTTATTCATTTTGTTGTGGAAAGCGTTCCTTCTCTCAATAGTTCGTTTACAATGCAAATGTTTGGGATATCCCTGTGTTCGGGTACCCAGACCACGTTAGTGTTGCATTTAGTCGAGAGATTGTTTACATTGCTTCTACATTTTATAGCCACTTTTTATGTGGAATTGTTACACTATAAAGATATGATGGCAGCTTCACTTTCGGAAAATGCCATAACTGGTTGCCCTGCCATCGTGGATTTCAGCAGCTACTCGGCGGCTTCCGTGATTGCAAAGGGCTTTGCTTGGAATATGCTACAGTGGTCTGGTAGTCTTATGCACATATTTATTGTTGGCATCTGACAGTGGGCTCGACGGCCCATGTTCTCATCGAGCTTTCATCCGCCGGCAACGATGGCTATGCCTCCCTGATCGAAGGCGTTTGTGTTTATTTTTCATTTCTGTCTAAGATTCTCGTAGAGAAAAGATTGTCGAAGTCCATAATGTAGCTAGTGTAATCTAGCGAGAGATAATATTTTAGCGTTCCCTATACTACAAAGTTGCATTGCATTCAAACTAATCAAATTACAGCTCGCTTGTAATTTGCCATCCAAAGGAAGGTCCAGAGGAAGCAAGTTGTGGAGAGTTAGCAGTGCTTTTGAGGAAATCTATGGCAATGCTCCTGTTACGAGAATAGCAGCCGACCGTTGAAATCTCTTTAGTTTGCCCAGAAAGTAATTTTGTTTAGTGTCGGCCACCTTACGGTGACGCCGTAGAGGAGGAGGGAGCGCAGCGTTAGCTCTTTTCCTCATAAAAATAAATTTTGTTTGCCTATATAACCACTCAAATTAATTTTTTATTAACAGATTGAAATTACGACCAAAATCTGGAGAATTAAATTTATATATGTATGTATATATAAATAAGTAATATTCAACAAGCCTTATAAAACCTAAAAGCAAAACATTTGTGGCGATATTCAGGTGCATTTTTTATAATAGATTTCCTCTATAATAATGGAATTCGAGGTATGCTCGAAAAATCCTTTTTTAAAGACTTATTAAATTTATTTTATAATATTTTTTTTATGAAAAAAATAAAAAAATTGCGATAGGAAAATAAATTTGTTAAAATTACAATTTTCGTTACATTTATATTCCTCATTTTTTATTATAAAAAATGGATTCATTTTTAATTTAACTCAGAGCTGAACTAGATTTTTACTCCTTTTTTTAATTTTTTTTTTAATTATAGGTATATTTGAGGATATTTTTTTTTCTTATATCAATAATTAAAATAATATCAATAATTAAAATAAATAAAAATCTCAAAAAAAAGTTAAAAAACAAAACTTCCAATTTGTCAACTGGATAAAAAATTATATTTACATATATAACAATTTTCACTAATTAAATATGAAAAATCACCTAAACGATTGACACTCTCGTCTAGTTCCCCATTTATGAATGCTATATGTGTAAATGACACTGACAATTTGTTGAACTAAACACTTAAAATTCAAATATGTATATAAGTTTGTGTTTATGAGTAGAATAGAGATATTCACAAACGTATTTAAATATATATAAATACTATTGTAATTTTAAGACTCATAAACCTGCAGACTTTCTAAGCTTTTTAAACTTTCATGAAGCCTAAAAATATGCTGTAATCTTTTCTATTATTATATTTTGAAACTTAATAAAACGGAAGTCTTTTAAAAATTAAACGGAAACAAGTAAATACTAGTAAGCTCATTGGATTTTTGTGTATAGTAGAAAATGTGTTTTTAATAAGCAAAAAAGGCTAGGAAAAGCAAAAGTAAAAAAAAGCAACCAGTTTTAATTTTAATGCGACCGATATATTGGGCTATTTTAGAAATAATAACAATCATAGCTTTCCAAATAAATGAAGTTTCAACTGACCATAGAAATATAGAATTTTTTCGAATATACCATAACATTTACTGATCTGTTAAGAAAGAAAACATACTTATAGCCATAAAAATATATAATAGTATATATAATTGGCGCCTGACCACTCGGCACAACGGCCGCCGAATAATTACTGTAGGATAAGCCTCCTTAATATTATATATAAGGTGTTATCGAGCGTATTGTGTAAAAATCTAAACCCCACCATCAACACACTGATTGAACCATTTCAGTGTGGTTTTATACTCAGCTCCCACGTCACTGTAGACAGTCATACCTTTGAAGTCGTAAATAATTTTATTTTTCTTGAAACCAGCGTTACCACCAACAACAAGGTCAGCTTTGAAATCCAACACAGAATTAATCTTGCCAAAAAGTGCTACTTTAGACTAAGAAGATAAATAAAAAGTAAAGCCCTCTCTTGATTAATAAAGGCCAAACTCTACAAATCACTCGTCATTCCGGTTCTTCTATATGGCGTGGAAGCATGAGACTACGGCTACGCTAGCTGATTTGAAGATAAGAATTGTCCAACTTTGAATATTTTCGATTCTGTACACGACGGTGAAAGCAGAGGAATAGTAAGACCACCACTCTTGCGGAAAGACCAGATGGAGAAGATCGTGGCTATACTTGATATTTCCAATTGGCTGCAAAGAGCGAAGGGAAGGAATTAATGAGTGAAAGCGGTGTCTACCCCTATGGAGTTGAAAAAAAAAGAGTACATAACTGACGTGAAATTAAAAGCTACCAATAAAAAGTCCGTCAGCCACTCGGAGATGGTTGGAAAAAGCTTTAGTTTTTATATTTGTTAGAAAAACATCAAGATACACATCTAAATTGGAGAGAAGTTCTGCTGAAAATAGGTCGTATCTCTTTAAAGGGTTCTTTAAGCTAAGCTAAAAGTCAATACCACAAGCGCTTAAGGCGTTGATTTGGATTTATATTCCTGCTGTGAGCTTTTAAATATCTAACCTCTTAGCCTCCAAAAACCGTAACGATTTCTATTAACCAGGGGGATTCGATCTTTTCCCACTGCGTCCCATTTGGACAAATGATGCAGGCGTATGTTTCACATAATTGTGCGCCAAAGCACTTACAAAATAAATAATTCCATTTATTTGCCAAGTGAAACGATCTTTCAATCTTCCTAAAGCATAAATTTTTACATTTATTTTCATTTTGATTTTTATTAACACATAAAAATATTTTTTTTTTTGACGAAATATCGTATGTAAGTATTTTTTTTCTTCTTTTTTACACTAAAAACACTAATATAATATATATATTTTGCTACACTTAAACACATGCATACATATTTATTTAAAATATTATAAGTGAATAAGTTGAGTCTTTAAAAGCTGCGACGATGAAAGAACGGAAAAATTACCGTAATTTTGTATAAAATGTAAAGCTAAATATTCATTTAAATAATTATATAGACTTGAAATTAACCCAGTTTATTATTGTCGCAAAGCAAGTCAAATGTCTGCGAAAACAAATATTTATACTACGACAAGCAATTAAAATATATGTATACATAGAAAGAAAGCAATTTGAATACTAAGTATGAAGCTAATAAGTGTGAAAAGCAGCGGAGAAGACGGCGCAAAATCTCTGCACATTTGCTCCAATGTAAATTAGTGAAAATATTTGGCGCGCAAATTGACTAAACTGAACTGCGGCTGGCTGGCCGAGCGGCCGGGAACAGATGTGTAAGGCGACCGCATGGTGAAAAAGTAATAAACGAAAATAAATAAATAAAAGAAATGACTAAAAACATTTGTAAAGGCTTAAGTAAATATAAATGTGTGTGTGTGTGTGTGTGTGTGTGTGTGTGAGTGTATTTACATTGCACAAATTGTTTCTGAGTCAAAACACAAATCGATATGGAAATGAATATGAATGGACACATGTGTACTGTGTCATTGTTTGTTTGTTGTTGCTGTCATGTTCATTTAGCAAAGAACATTCAAATACCGTCAAAACACATTTGGCAACAACACATTGACGCTAAGACCAAAGTAATGCAGAAGAAAGTATTTTTAATGAATACCAAATGTAATTTGAGGTATTTGTGGTCACACTCAAAGTAGGGGAAATTAAAATTTTGGTAAAAAAAATATTAGCTTTTAACGAAATTCCCTTTTACATTGCCCTACAACTGGAATACAAGATCAACGTGTTCTGTTCCATAAACCCATTATTTCAGCAAGGTCAGTAGCTGCGCTTTGAATCCAATGACCAAGAGGTTTGTTCATTCCTCAGTGGAAGACATGGACTATGGGATCAAAGATGTTTTTTTACGAGAGCTTAGAATTCACCTATGACCGCTGCCCCCACCGCGATAGCAAAATTATGCTATTCGATTTTAGCGCCACCGTGGGCTATTCGGTACAAGAAAATTCATTGAGCTCCTTGTAAGTCTGGTGATTGACAGAATATACCAGTATGTCTGGAGTAAGAAACATTTACAGGCAAAATATACGAGAGGCCAAAATTGAGGCGTATTTTATGAAAAGAGCATACTCATGTGTGTAACAAGAAAGTAATCTGGTGACCGATGTTCAGGACATACTGAGCATATGGAGAGAACACTTGTCCAGCCTGCTGAATGGCAGAGTATAGGAAAGACTAGGAGATAGTGAAACCGAATCCTCAATCGATGATGATGAAAAAAGCATAGCCGATGATTCGATATTCACCATAGGACAAATTTTGCTCACACCACCTTTTGATGATTTAGAAACTGAGGATTTATGGTCCTTTACGTATAGGCAACGGCAAGTAGCACAGATGAGGGACAAAAAGCACAATACGTGTAAGTTGTACAAGTCGTCCGAATGGATGAAAGCACTCCATCTATGGGAGCAGAAGGAGAGGAATACTTCCACTTCACTGGTAAGATCAGGTAGAGAGCGATCTGACGTCTTGTCTTCATTTGGTATTTCTAATTAGAGCAGATTGGTTAAAAAAATAAAATAAAATAAAGGAAAAGGAAAAGCGATACATAAACCGGGTCAAATCCAATGCGTAGAACCGGTTGTAGTGAGTTGTTGATAGTGTTGACCTAAAAGACTCCATTCAGCATCTCAGAAGAGAACCACTGGGTAGAACCACATATCGACAAGCCGCAAAAAGCAATTCACATAGAGACCCAAGTTACGCTGGTGTAAGTATGGTATTGAATCTGTTTAGTTAGTTTTGTGGTATCTACTGCATAAACTTACTTTGTCTGCCTTTAGGTGGGGTCGTACAAGTCTTTGCAACAGTTTTAACTAACGTAGACATATATAATAGCAAAGTAAATCGAGCAGACAGCACGTGGCGACTAAATTAGACTCATACTTACTGACATACTTACATATCCCGTACAAACTTACTGAAATTTTAAATGTATTTACATAGACACAATGTAATTAATTAATGTGTTTCGTCGTGAAAACCATAAATACTCGATATAATATATACACATAAAATTAAAATTAAAATTAAAATAAAAATAAAAATAAAAATAAAAATTTAAATTTAAATTTAAATTTAAATATAAACTAAAAATAAAATTAAAATTAAAATTAAAATTAAAATTAAAATTAAAATTAAATTAAAATTAAAATTAAAATTAAAATTAAAATTAAAATTAAAATTAAAATTAAAATTAAAATTAAAATTAAAATTAAAATTAAAATTAAAATTAAAATTAAAATTAAAATTAAAATTAAAATTAAAATTAAAATTAAAATTAAAATTAAAATTAATATTAAAATTAATATTAAAATTAAAACTAAAATTAAAATTAAAATTAAAATTAAAATTAAAATTAAAATTAAAATTAAAATTAAAATTAAAATTAAAATTAAAATTAAAATTAAAATTAAAATTAAAATTAAAATTAAAATTAAAATTAAAATTAAAATTAAAATTAAAATTAAAATTAAAATTAAAATTAAAATTAAAATTAAAATTAAAATTAAAATTAAAATTAAAATTAAAATTAAAATTAAAATTAAAATTAAAATTAAAATTAAAATTAAAATTAAAATTAAAATTAAAATTAAAATTAAAATTAAAATTAAAATTAAAATTAAAATTAAAATTAAAATTAAAATTAAAATTAAAATTAAAATTAAAATTAAAATTAAAATTAAAATTAAAATTAAAATTAAAATTAAAATTAAAATTAAAATTAAAATTAAAATTAAAATTAAAATTAAAATTAAAATTAAAATTAAAATTAAAATTAAAATTAAAATTAAAATTAAAATTAAAATTAAAATTAAAATTAAAATTAAAATTAAAATTAAAATTAAAATTAAAATTAAAATTAAAATTAAAATTAAAATTAAAATTAAAATTAAAATTAAAATTAAAATTAAAATTAAAATTAAAATTAAAATTAAAATTAATATTAAAATTAAAATTAAAATTAAAATTAAAATTAAAATTAAAATTAAAATTAAAATTAAAATTAAAATTAAAATTAAAATTAAAATTAAAATTAAAATTAAAATTAAAATTAAAATTAAAATTAAAATTAAAATTAAAATTAAAATTAAAATTAAAATTAAAATTAAAATTAAAATTAAAATTAAAATTAAAATTAAAATTAAAATTAAAATTAAAATTAAAATTAAAATTAAAATTAAAATTAAAATTAAAATTAAAATTAAAATTAAAATTAAAATTAAAATTAAAATTAAAATTAAAATTAAAATTAAAATTAAAATTAAAATTAAAATTAAAATTAAAATTAAAATTAAAATTAAAATTAAAATTAAAATTAAAAAAAATTAAAATTAAAATTAAAATTAAAATTAAAATTAAAATTAAAATTAAAATTAAAATTAAAATTAAAATTAAAATTAAAATTAAAATTAAAATTAAAATTAAAATTAAAATTAAAATTAAAATTAAAATTAAAATTAAAATTAAAATTAAAATTAAAATTAAAATTAAAATTAAAATTAAAATTAAAATTAAAATTAAAATTAAAATTAAAATTAAAATTAAAATTAAAATTAAAATTAAAATTAAAATTAAAATTAAAATTAAAATTAAAATTAAAATTAAAATTAAAATTAAAATTAAAATTAAAATTAAAATTAAAATTAAAATTAAAATTAAAATTAAAATTAAAATTAAAATTAAAATTAAAATTAAAATTAAAATTAAAATTAAAATTAAAATTAAAATTAAAATTAAAATTAAAATTAAAATTAAAATTAAAATTAAAATTAAAATTAAAATTAAAATTAAAATTAAAATTAAAATTAAAATTAAAATTAAAATTAAAATTAAAATTAAAATTAAAATTAAAATTAAAATTAAAATTAAAATTAAAATTAAAATTAAAATTAAAATTAAAATTAAAATTAAAATTAAAATTAAAATTAAAATTAAAATTAAAATTAAAATTAAAATTAAAATTAAAATTAAAATTAAAATTAAAATTAAAATTAAAATTAAAATTAAAATTAAAATTAAAATTAAAATTAAAATTAAAATTAAAATTAAAATTAAAATTAAAATTAAAATTAAAATTAAAATTAAAATTAAAATTAAAATTAAAATTAAAATTAAAATTAAAATTAAAATTAAAATTAAAATTAAAATTAAAATTAAAATTAAAATTAAAATTAAAATTAAAATTAAAATTAAAATTAAAATTAAAATTAAAATTAAAATTAAAATTAAAATTAAAATTAAAATTAAAATTAAAATTAAAATTAAAATTAAAATTAAAATTAAAATTAAAATTAAAATTAAAATTAAAATTAAAATTAAAATTAAAATTAAAATTAAAATTAAAATTAAATAATTAGAACGTTAAACAAAACACCAAATTAAAAAACTGATATGTAAGAATTAAAAATTAAATTATATATTTAGCCTTATTTAAATAAAGTAAAATTTAAATCACAGAAAAATATAAATTAACCACAATAATAGTATAATTAAAATTAAATTGTAGTAAATATTAAATTCAACAAATTATAAAACTTAATTAAACATATAATTAAAAATGAATAAAATGAAAAGTACGATGTTTATATTAGGCGATAAATTGAGTAAGTGCAAAGCAAAAATATTTTTTTTAATTATTTGGCACTAACACAATTTAGGAACTAAATTATTGAATGTTCAACTGGATATGAGCAATAATTTAATAAGAAAGTATTTATTTATTAAATTTGGCAAATATTACATATACGTAGGTATTTTATATAATGTAGAGCACACGCCTACACATATCGAGGAAACCAAGCAATATAACAGCCGGTGCTCATATCTACAATACATATGTAAATAAATACACATACACATATACATGTATGTATACTCGTATACTCACAAAATATAAATGACTTTCAAATTCCGAATCCACTTATATGAATGCTACATTTATCCGCTTAAATAAATATTTTTGTTTTTGCCCATTTATTAAAATGACATTTGTAATACTTGGTTTGTTCGACTAGCAGGATTAAAAATTTAAAAAAATGTATGTGTATATGTGACAATGTACGTGATTAGGCCATTGGTCTAAATGGGTGAATAACTTAGAAATTATGTGAGATTAAAAAGTGATTGGACAGGATTAGTTATTAAACAGGAATTTATGTGGGAAAAGCAAACAAAAATACTATTTAACTAAAAGAAGCTAAAAAATGCAAAATAAATTTGTCTGAAATTGTTAAAAAATGTTTTTTTTTCTTAAAAAAATTTAAAAAGGTGGTTGAAAAATATGTGTGGTATCTTATGGAAAATGCTTTACATTTTCGTATATTTATAAATCCAAAGTAAAGTGGTCCGCTAAAAGTAAGTTTTTTTTTATATTTTTTTACTTTTTTATTTTTATATATGTTTTAAAATATTTAAAGGACATTTATTTTTATACATATTAATAATACAAACAATAAAAATTACTTGTACAACTATTTACAATAATGAATATTCGAGGCTCAATTATGTACCATATGTGTAAGTATATATTTATATGTATGTATGCCTATTTGTATAATGTTATTAGGTTTACATAAAAATTGTTTTTACTTAAAAACTGTGTCATCGTGTCTTTGCAGCATATGTAAATATAAATTTTCGTATTCAAATAAAAACCAAGAAAAATTAAAAATACAAGGGAGAACTCAAAAGGGAAATCCTAACAAATTGTAATATATTCTTAAATTATGTCAACATTTTTTAAAATTGTTTACAATTTCTTTTCTTTGTATATAAACATAACTCCTCTTGAGAAAATCTGCGATTTTAACAAAAAATCCATTAGTTTCTGCTCTCCTTCCCCTTGCAGCTTTGAGTCGTTTACTTCACCTCCTTCGCCTTCTC
>JAWMAG010000054.1:15102500-15180000 GCA_037013455.1 Ceratitis rosa
AGTTCAAGAGCATCAGAAGCAAAAGCAGGGGCAGCAGGTCGGAAATGATCACTCAGCCAATTAGTCAGTCACTCAAGTAGACTGCCGGCCTGTCAGTCATTCGTCTTGTAAAACAAAACGGTCGCTGCCGTCGCTTGCGCACTTATTGTTTTTGTTTTGATTTCATTTTTCCACATAATTAAATATTTTGTTTTCAGAATTTTAATTTTTTTTCCTTACACACCCATTTTTATATCGCTTTGAAACTCACTTAGACTATAAAATGTTATCGCGAAAATTTTCTTAGTGTTTATTTTTATAACAAAATATTATTACTTATTAAATTAGCACCTTATAACAGCGAAAGGCGTAGTCAAAAGAAAGAAAAACGTTTATAAATTCAATACATAGGAAAAATTTATGGAAAATGTAAATTGTATACCACTAAAGGGTAAAAAAAATATTTTCGAAAATGTTAGAATATATGATTATTTATACATTTGTATGGATGTATATAATTACATGTGTTTATATAAAAATATTCGCATTTTTTCTTTAATTTTGTGAACAATCTATAATTTGATCGAATTTATTTTGATATTTATTTATTTTTTTCTTTAAACAAAATTTTGCGCCCGGTAAAATATGTATGTGTACATACCATACATATATAAATAGTTAAGTGCTTAGAAACATGTTTTTTTGTTTTTCCCACAAAACATAAAATTCGACAATTTGTTACGCCGCATATTTTCGCACGCATCGCGGGCAGTCGAGTGTGCACTAATAAATATTTTAAATGTTTCGAAAATACCTTTAAATTTCTTTTTCTACTCCACACAAATCGTTCAGAAATTGCTATAATCCAAGAGGGTTAAGGATTTAACTAACTAAATATAAAAATCTATGGAAATTTATTTATTCTTCATTCAATCAAACAAAAATAAATATAAAATAATTCTATTTAAATATTTAAAAAAGATGTCAGTGTATTTATACGTATGTACACATGTAAATATTTAAATGCATATATTTCTAAAATATTTAAATGGATTCTATTTTTTATTTTGCTTTTTTCTTTTGAGCTGCCTACTGTGCTATTTTCGTCGCATTATTTTTCCACAATTTAATTTATATTTATGAATATATTTATTAACTTTTTTTTATTTTAATTAGTTGAGGATTTCTATAAATTTTCATCTTATTTTGAATTAAGACAAAATCCACATTTTCGCTTGATTTGTTTGAAATAAATGGTATATGAAAATTCTCATTAGTCACCACTTTAAGGGCTTTCAAGTTTAAAAAATACTTAAATGCCTGCTGACTATATTTTACTATAATTTAGTGTAGCTTGGCTAAGGCTAAGGCCAAGGCAAAACATTTTAGCCAATAAAATTCAATACGACACTCTATGTGTACAGCCGCTTATTTATGTTTTATTTTATTATAATTTTTATGAAAAAATTACATTCTGTCTGGTGTGGTGGTTCGTATTATTTTAAACCAATCATGTACTAACACAAGTCAATAGGCTTAGCAATAGCTTCTTTCAACTGGTCTGAAACTGAACAAACCATGTCAAAATTTAATAAAAGTTGAGATTTTGTTTGCGATTTTCTTTAATAATCCCGATGTTGGGCACTCACAATTCCAACCAGAAGGCTTGACTTTCAATGAAGAATATTATGCGGCATTTGAAACTCTTGTATTCCGCTTTGTCTTTAATGCACTATCTTAAAAATCTATAATTTTGAACGAGCTTCTAGCAAAAGAATCAACAAATGCCAACCAACAACTACCGTTTTCACCTATTTTATGTTCTTTCAAAAACTCAAATTCCTGTCTGAGGTACCCACTAGCTTCAGTTGATAGAAGGCATGTTAGTGGCGAGAACTGAAGCTGTTTTCAGAAAATTCTCTTTAAAAAGGAATGTTTTGGTGATTGGATGATTCCTTAGTTCAATGAAGACCATTCATTAAATATGAATGAATAATAAACATTTTGTTTTTTTATAAACCAATTATTTTACTGCACTTCCTTTCACTGAAAAATTTATAATAAGTTGAAAAAAAGACTACGTATAAAAAACCATCAGCCATTCGGAAGCGATTTAGTATAAAGTCTAGGTTCCTCTATTTGTTGGAAAATTATTAAGAAGCCCACCACAAATTGAAGGAGGCAAAAAATTACTTCATCGGTGCGAGTGTATATTTCTAGTTGATTAAATTTATTTAGTTGTTAATTAAAATGTGAACACTCAACGCATAATCACTAAGTTTGTTTGGCGCCGACTCAATTTACTGTAAGTGAATCCACATTACATTAAAAACTTAGTTGTTAAGTTAAATAAAATATTTTTAATTTAAGCTTTATCTAGAGAATTATTTTTTTTCGGAAAAGTTTTAATACGCGTTAACAATTTGGCGGTCTCAAAAATAAACCTAAATTAAATACATTCTTCTTTTCTTATTATAAAATTTGAGCCTTAACTTTATATGTGAAGCACTACAACAGCAAAATCACACAACTAAAGGGACTCCAGAGAGTAAGTTTTTTCGATATAATGGGCGCTTTTCAACTTTTTGAGGATCCTCCGAGCCGCAAATGCGACAATTTTACTAATTTACGTATCACTCAAGGTACCTCGTCGATGAAGAAACTTTTATTCCAAAAGTAGCCCTCCACTGTTTGTTGTTCAAGCCCCAATCGACGTACATATGTACGGCGTTGTGAATGGTCAGCTGGTTTCAATTGTTGTGTGAGCTACACTTTATATGAATGTAGGTGTAATTCCAAGTTCAAAATATGTCGTCGTGTACTGTAAGGAACCCTCAGCTCTTGATAACGTCGAGAAATAGAGACATTCGTATTTTCGGCTAACTTTTCACTTACGGTAATGGTATTTGGGGTGGAACGCGCAAAACGTCGATACACAGTCCTTACAATATCTGTAACCGATCCAGTATCTTCAAATTTCTTTAAAAATTTACCAATTGCGTGAGTAATTGGACGATTATGTGCACCACAGTGCTATCTTAAAGTACGAAGCGTTGTCACGTTTAAGTCACTATTTTTGTTGTAGGTTTCAACAATTTTAACTCGTTGTGCGATTGTTAAGCCATGTAATTTCATAAATTCCTGACTTTTATCCAAAACAAAGCATGTTTAGTTTGCCAAACAAAGTTGACAGTTGTCAAAATATTACCTTGTACTTATGAAAACACTTAATGGATAACCCTATATAACTTTGCAAGAAAAAAATGAAATGAATGACTAAATGTTGCTCATACGATATGGCGAACTCTTCTATATTAAACTTATGGGTTTTTAAATTTAAAAATAAGAAAATATGCGTTATGGTTTAGGTGCTTTTCAGATGAGTATTTAGCAGGTTGAAGTACCTAAAAATTATTTTCAGCGTTTTTTTTTTTAATTTAACTTTATTGAATGGTGTTCAGTGGAAACTGTCTAAAAAAATTGTGATTCATCAGGTCGAGAATAGTATAAGTGGCGTCTAGTGTAAAACCCTCTTTTATTTATTGTTTGTATGCCAGTAAGCAATAAAAACTTATTTTAATGAAAAATATCATTATTTACAAACCTTTAAAATTATTATTAAATGTTGCCATTTCTTAGTCAAGAAACTATACAAATCATTAGCTAATTTTTTGGTTGAGCTTAAGCTCATGTCGAGATCAATTTTATTACGAATTTGTATTTATATAGCTCTCAAAATGTAGTACTACTAAATTGTCCTAAATATATATGATTTGTAGATTGCATAAGTCGAGGAGTGCTTTTAAAGGTTTTTTATTTTTTTATAAATTTTCTTTTAGAGCGTTGACGCTCTGAATTTAAAAAGGGAGTCTGATGAACTTCATTATTGACACCCTTTGATAGTTCTTTATAAATATTTTTATTAAATTTAAATGAATAATATTTTAAATTCCAGGATTATGAATGTCCTCCACAGTATTTTTTTTATTTTTTATATTAATCTAACGAAAAATTTAACAATTATCGAAAGTTTTCACACAGGAAAAGCGACAACAAAACCATCAATTTATCAAATTGAAAACCAATAGTTTTTTAATTTTTCTGAAATATATTTGTAATTTACCTAGTTGATAATAAATTACTGAAATTAGTTTTTTTGAATATTTTTGAAAGGAACTCAAAATTATTTTTGATAGTTCAATTTCATAAAAAACACATTAATTTTTAGTTAGTTTAAATATTTTTTCCATATTAGATAAATTATGAGTGTTCTTTAGTTTTTCGACCAAAAAAACCTTTAGCCACCAAAATTGAACTATTTTCAACACAAAAGTAAGCATCAGCTTCACTAACTTACAACTCACTGCCTCAGAAGATATTTTTTCTATCACTCCACTCACCGTTGAATCGGAGCAACGCGAACACTTGCACGTGAATCCTTTCTTCATTTTCAAAAATAAATGACGAGCAATATTGCCAGTGAATAGCTTCGTGTACGTAGTAGTAATCTCTGTGCCAGCTGGTATATCCACAGAGGCACGCACGATCATATTCCTGGTCTTATCCTCGAACGTATAATATGAATTGGGAATGCAATCGTGATTCATGATCGCGAATAGTGGAAATAAGGCGCGATATAGAAACTCTTGATTATCATTTGAACGATCGGAGGTTTCATCAAAACCATTCGTACGCAGCACAGCCACGGTGCGATTCATAATTTCAATTAATTTTTTATCGTTGGGGAACTCATTAAAACCCTTAGCGGCATTACGCACTTCAGTACGATGATTATTATCCAAATTTGCTTGCAAACAATAGATAAGATCACGTTGATCCTTCGACAAATTGATGGCGCGCCCAACGCAAAGCAAACGTATGAGTAATGAATTGGCCACATCCGGTTCGCAGGGCTTCCATGACTTGAATAGAGTACAATCGGCTTTGTGTTGTTGCTTTTTACCACACAACGAGCAAACGGGTAGACCACAACCCTGGCGACACATAAACTTCGTATCAGGCAACATTTTAAAACAAACCGAACACGAATTCAATGTGTCCTCGGCGCGTGCAGAGGGACCGATAAGTAGTGGACTGTCGCGGAAGATCACATCACCACGTTTGAGTTCGCGCGTAGCGAAAATACCACGTCCAGCAATTTTAGAGACGCCAATCTCCCAGGCAGGTTCGGTATCCTTAAAGGGCGCCAAGTGTAGTGTGATTAATTCGGCGGTGCGCTTCGGACAAATCATTTTTGTCGTCGGTGTGTGTTAAGTGAAAAAAATAACAAAAATATTTTATTTAATATCCACAATGTTTTAAAGTTCAATAGTTCACTCGGGCAAAAAATTGCAATTTCACTTTATTTATTTTTATTTTTTTCTCTTGGATAATATAATTTATTTTACTTTTTTATTTTTATTTATTTCTTTTTATTTTTCGAAATGCCACAGTTAATCCTTTTTCAATTCAAAACACTTTCTTCTTAATTTTTGCACACGTCTACCACTCAATTGAGCGCACAATTTTTCGCTAAGCAGAATATTTTCCTTTTTTCCAATTTTGATTTCAATATTTCGCGCTACGTAGCCGTTGGCAAACTGTCGCTGTTTTCCAGTTTACAACGCTTTTATTCAAAAATCAGTGAATTTTTGAAATATCTTTGTGATCTCAAAATAAATGACGACGCGATCGCTAAGATCCAACCACCGCCACCATCATCATCATCACTCACCGGGCCGACCACAAGCATTAGCAGAGATAATTGCACGCTCTCAATGGAAATGAGTGCGCGGTGAGTGAGTGAGATTAATAAAATCTATTCAAATTGTTTTAATTTGACTTTAATTCGATTGAAATAGAGTGTTCGTTGAATGGGATGTAAAACATTGCAGACGTCTGCTGATAGTGATGCTAGATATGCGGATTTATCAAAGTATGGAAGAGGCAGCTGGATTTCTTCATAGAACTCATTGTGTTCGAGCGGGTGAGTTTTTAGCTGTTTTCTAAAATAAGGATATTTCTTATCTAAAAAAAGGATAAAAGATCAGTTCGCACTCTCAATGATCAGCAATACAGGATAGTTGCGGATCTGTTGTACAACAACCCAGCTTAGTACTTAGTAGCAAGAAGTTTGGTATCCACCACTGCCGCAACTGAACGTTGAGTTCTAAATGTTAGTCCCAAGTAAACGATGAGTCCATGTTGGCTCTAAATCTATAAGAGTCCTTACACTCTTCTATCCCGCACTATCTCGGTAGTAACAAAGGTAGAAGAATTTCACTGGAGTTATAAAGCTCCCTCAATGAACGTCCATTTCGTTTTGTCCAAAGTACCCAGACGACCAAACGACTAAAGAAAAAGCATGAACCGAGTACATGGTTTCACATTTTCCTCCCACCAACACTACACAAGCGTTATTAAGCATCAATATTTCACTCTCACTGCAGCGACAGCTCCCACGATACGACCATGTCGCCACTCGACCACTCAACCACTCAATGAGTTGGCAGAGCATCAGAAAGACACACACACACAGAGACATCAAGAATAGCGTAGGCTCATATCAAAGACAGGTAATAAGGCAAAACTCAGAATGGACGAGCTGTGGATGATGATGATGCTGTTGCTGTTGCTGCTGCAACAAAATGTTATTGTTGTTTTAGCTTGGCGTTAGTATCTTTTGCAAAGATGTAACCATGCACTGGCGCCCCCAGTGATGTTATTTATATAAAAATTTCTTTTTTCTTTTCTTGAAGACGAAACTCAAAGATATTACATTTGAGGTGTTGGAACAGTTTAAGGAGGGGAAATTAGATTAAGAAATGTAAGAAAAAAATATGCTTGATTTCCTTATGGAATTTTGAATTTACCGCTAGCGGGTCAGCTAACGCACGTAAAATTGTGTTTTGCATTTACGAATACCTAGATGGAGGGCAGATCTTTGTGCGGAACCTCGATGTGCGATTACTTTTTTAAATTTTACTACTTGATTTTGTGCCTTCGTGTATTTACGTATATATGAACATTGTTGTAGATTTACATATTAATTCTGCAAGATTTTTGCATTTCATGCTATCACACCCACATGTATTGGGTGTACATGTATATACTTGTATGTATGTACACATAAATGTACGACAATGTACATAGATATTTCGATGGCTTTTTGTCACGAGTGGTTTGACGTAAATAATTATAGATTCCGAAATTCGTAATTCTTGCATATTTTTCTGCATATTCATCAGCCTGCTGATGCTTAGGCCCACATTGTTGTTGTGTTTCTTATTGTTTATTACTCTGTTTCTAACCCGTTTTCTTGAGTATACCAAATATTTAAAATTTTTATTAAATTAATTTTTTTCTGTTTAAAATTTGAAAATTTACATATTTCCTGTTAAAAATTGGATCAACACATAATTCGAATTATTTTTTCTAAAATATTTATGCGCATTTCAAAATTGAAAACTGTCAATTAAATTTTTAAATCAATTAAATTTTGCACTTTCATTTCAGCGCAACGAAATTTTCATGCAAATAGAGCTGAAAAAAGTGAAAAAACATCTATTGAAATTTGTAAAAATTAATGCAAATTAGAAAATTTTTGTTCCTCCTGCCTTGTACATACATACGTGTATATGAATCTTGATAAATATATAAGTGTGCTTGTTCTCATATGTATTGATTGTCGTTATAAAATCAATACAAACCGCTTAAAACCTGCCGCCTAACACGTCTGCGCTCGAAGTTAGCCAAACAGTCGGTGGTCGTCGTACGAATTGTGGGTGGTTGGTTGGCTGCTTGCTGTGGTTTTCTTGGTTATTATTGGTTGCGTATTTGTATTTTTATGTTCTATTACATATTTATAATTAATTTCAATATTTGTTGGCATAGTCGCACTATGTATGCATAGTCAGTTTGCTGCTGCGCGAAATTAATTGCAACTGTCATGCGTGTGCGCCAAGGGATATTTTGCGAAAATTAAAAAAAATGCAAATATGAATTTTGGTTCATGCATAGGTATGTATGTTATACAAAATTCGAATTCAAAAAGTCTGATTTTTAACATAAATTAATTGATTGGAATTGCAACACATGACCGAAAGATACTCTTGGGATAAATTTTGGAGTATGTATTGTCCGGTGTTTGAGCCCTAACATCACTGAACCGTGGGTGTGAAAACTAGAAAACTAGTTTAAATACTTCAACAATACGAGCAAAGTGGGATTCCTTTCTTCTTCTACATTTTCCCTGTCGAAAAATTATGTAATTCCATGAGTTACTATATAAACTATTGGGAGTCATGTAAATGTAAATAGTCCACAGGTGATATCAAGAAGTTATCTGTTACAGTATCACGAGGAGAGTTCTGACAGGCTTTTAGTTTCTTCACCACGTCTGGCTTGTCTAGACAGGAAGCTCGAAGTAGCACAATTCTTAAGATAAATAAAATATTGACAACAACTATAATTAACTATCGTTTGGTAAATTAATGAGAATTTCTATTCTCTAAACTTCAAATGCACTTATAGGCTGCGCTAACGATATGTAATGGTAATCCCAGTCATTTTTTAATTTTTGCTTTTTTTTTTTTTGCTTGCGGATACTACGAACGCAGGATGACATGGCGAAATGCAATCAAGTCAGCGTGAACGTTTTTATTAATCGATCGTGATTTAGTTGATATTAGAATATATACAAATTGGCATGTAAACATGCATTTGAGTGTACAAGCAAAAATGTAATGGTGCTAAGAAATTTGCAGCCCGAAATTCCAAAAAGTAAAACATTTTAACAGAACAGAAAAAGAAAATGCGCAACAAAGAACAAGTCATTAAAATTAATGTAGAAAAATTGCAGGCCATGCAACCATACATTGCAAAGAAACTAAAAAAAAAAAGAAAAAATAAATACTTATTAAAATTGAAATTAAAAAAATAAAAATAATAGCTAAGAGGCCGAGAAAATAATTCACAAAAATGTATGATGCCAAGTAGCGCCTCCATGCACCACTTGATGGCTGTGAGGCAAAATTTCTTAGAGCTTTGCTCGTCGCAGCATTTCTTTATATATCTGTTGATTTAGTAATTTTTGTATGTAAATATTTTTAAGAATATGTTTCTATGTGTGCTAAATTTGTTTATTTTTTCCTTTTTGTTGAGCCAAATGTTTGCTCAAAATAAATGACACGCGGCGGAAGTTGTAGCAATTAATTGCTTTTGCTGGCGCGGAAGTTACTTACGGTGCAACACTGAGAGCGGTAAAAATGGGTGAAACAAATTATATATATTTTTTCATAATTATTTTTGTTTTCTTTTTCTTAACTTATTTTGCTTTTAATTGCTTTCCTTTTATTTTATTTTGTTTAATTTATAAATATTGTTTTCTTTTAGTTTTCCTTTTTATTTTTTTATATATTTTATTTATAAATTATGTTTTGCTTTAGTTTATTTTATTTTATTTTATTTTATTTTATTTTATTTTATTTTATTTTATTTTATTTTATTTTATTTTATTTTATTTTATTTTATTTTATTTTATTTTATTTTATTTTATTTTATTTTATTTTATTTTATTTTATTTTATTTTATTTTATTTTATTTTATTTTATTTTATTTTATTTTATTTTATTTTATTTTATTTTATTTTATTTTATTTTATTTTATTTTATTTTATTTTATTTTATTTTATTTTATTTTATTTTATTTTATTTTATTTTATTTTATTTTATTTTATTTTATTTTATTTTATTTTAATTTATTTTATTTTATTTTATTTTATTTTATTTTATTTTATTTTATTTTATTTTATTTTATTTTATTTTATTTTATTTTATTTTATTTTATTTGATTTTATTTCATTTTATTTTATTTTATTTTATTTATTCCGTTTAATATATATTATTCCGTTTTATTTTATTTTATTCTATCTTATTTAATTAAATTTTTTTATAATATTTTGTTTTATAGTATTTTATTTTATTCTATTTTATTTTATTCCATTCTATTTTTTTTTATTTTATTTTAATTTATTTTATTTTGTTTTATTATTTTATTTTATTTTATTTTATTTTATTTTATTTTATTTTATTTTATTTTATTTTATTTTATTTTATTTTATTTTATTTTATTTTATTTTATTTTATTTTATTTTATTTTATTTTATTTTATTTTATTTTATTTTATTTTATTTTATTTTATTTTATTTTATTTTATTTTATTTTATTTTATTTTATTTTATTTTATTTTATTTTATTTTATTTTATTTTATTTTATTTTATTTTATTTTATTTTATTTTATTTTATTTTATTTTATTTTATTTTTTTTATTTTATTTTATTTTATTTTATTTAATTTAATTTTATTTTATTTTATTTTACTTTATTTTATTTTATTTTATTTTATTTTATTTTATTTTCGTTTGTTTTATTTCATTTTATATTATTCCGTTTTATTTTATTTTATTCTATATTATTTAATTTAATTTTTTTACTTTATTTTGTTTTATAGTATTTTACTTTTATGATATAAGTTTTTTTTTTGTAATTTAAGCTACACTTAACACATATAATGGATATTTCCATTTCTCTTTTGGTCTCAGCCGCTCATTGATGTCACAGTTAGTCACTTAAACCACTCGTTCCTTTGTTCGTTGCGTACACACACTGTAGCACCAGCAAAATCGTATAAAAACGATTACGTGGGCGTTTATGTGACCGAATTTTCGCTGCTGTCTGGCTAGCAGCTCGCCTATCCACTAACTTGGCCAGTTTATTTGCTTAGCTGTTGCTTTTTCGGTTAGTATAAACAAATGTTGCCATCATGTCATTGTTTAGATAATGATTTGTGTGCACAACAACAATAATAGCAAAAAGCTTTGCTCACTTATTATCACAAATTGAGTTGGTTGTTGTTATTGTTTTTGACGCACATTTGTTTACATGTCAATCAAAATGATTTGTTGTTTTCATTAATGCTTCTTTTCTTTTCCACACTTCCACTTTAAGTAGTTGATTTTATTATTGTCGGCATGCGCCATATTCAACACTTGCAATTATTGGCAAAATTTTTGAATGAAAATTTTTTGTAATTATTATTATTTATTCTATTAATTTTTTTTAAGCCATAAAGTAATGCATTAAGTGCATCAAAAGTCATTGCACTCGCCAGCAGTTTAATACGCTGCACACATATGTTTCGCTGGCAATTATGTCATTCATTGAAAAAATAATCATAAATTTAATGTAACATTTTTGTAATGGCGCTATTTTTTTAGTGGTAGCAATTAAATTATTTAGCAGTAGTAAATATTTACACTCGATTTAGATGGTAGTTTGTTCATTTTAGTGATTTATGATGCCCAAAATGCTGAAATATGCCTTAGAACAACGAAATTCAATTTCATGAATGAATTTGAAAGTTCTTAGAAAGCTCTTTTTTCTTATTGCATTCAGACGGTATCTTATCGATCAAATTCGTACTGTTTCGATCAATTTAAAGTCATGGTATTGTTCCCCTCCCATCCTGACCAAACTTATGGTTTGATTCAAAGCCGAATTAAACATCCGTTCAAGTCAACGAAGAGGTGGCAAGTGTCGATCATTTCCCCCGAAATTCCCGGATTTGGAAAATTTTATGGATTTACAAAGTGCAAACAATCTCTGAGGTCCAATAATTTTTTTTATGAGTATTCTTTCTTATGATGTGCAGATGAAGTAGGGCATCCTTCTGTGTTCAACGTCTTAGATGAGGGTGATGAGGGTGTTGACTTACTCTCGGTGAACGATATTTGAAGTTTGCCAGAAATTGGTTTTTGTTGCTGTTGTAATCGCAAAATATTTCCCGAGTTGGTTTTTGGGCTTTGCAACCGGTGAAGCCATTTTCAGCCGAGCTCCTGCTCCAATTCGTGGCATTCATCTTGATGATTTTCCAACAAATGGAGGGATCTACAGTTTATACTAAACCGCCTCCGAACAACTGATGTTTTTTTCTCGATGTACCTCGGTAAGGGCTCTGCTTCAATTAGATGATACTGTAGCAACAGATACTGCTTCAACCGGGTAGATGGGTGTATTCTGTTCTGTTCTGTTTTAGTGCTCAAGGCAGTATTCTGAGATTGTTATAACTTTTAATAAGCGTCTCGCTTGTGCCCGGCATTGAGATGGGTGTGTAATGTATATCCGACTACATTTTCCCCAGATACTTCCGGCTAACGACTTTAATGCACTTTAGTGACAAGTCTGTTTATACTATACGAAGTAGAGTAATAAAGGCTGTGGAATGTTGCGGGTAGAATACAGCATCCTGCGATTACATTTCCTAAATTTTTCTAAGCTTGGAGTTTTGCAGTCGAACCTCTACCTATGATAACTCATGTTCTGTTCTGTTTACCTTGATACCGATCAAATTGAGATATCACAAAACGAAGTAATCGATTATATTTGTTGATAAAAGCAAAACGAAACCAAATTTGGTTTCATTTTGATGACTTTTATGACACAAAGAAAATGTTCCGTCGCTAAGTTCAATGAATGGTTATTGGATCATGCCGCTAAAAGACGATCGATAGCAAAGCATTGCCTGAAATATTTGCAACAACTCAATCATCATCTTTGAGAATTTTTTCGGCTCCACCTTTGTCTTCAGGAAGACATCAATCTGCCAGCACATACATTGTAACCCAAAAAAAAGGCACAGAGGAATATTTATGTCGTCTTAAATCAATCGTTTACAAAACTTAATGCAGATTTGCGAATACGGAATTTTACAAATATTTATTACCATAATAATAATCTTTTCATATTACCAGTGAAAGTTATGGCATTTTATATCACTTCGAAAGTCATGTGAAGCAATTAAAGCGCCAACCAATGAACTTAAGTAATAAATAAAGACACAGCAAAACATATATATAACGGTAAAATTATATACAGTTATACAAATGCATTGCAATCGCAAATGACGTACATACATAATTATTTATGTAAAAGTGCTTAAAGGAAAAATATTTGAGTATATTTTTCCGTTTAAATCAATTTAATTTAACTGCAATTAAAATCATTAAAATGTTTTCGAATTGCATTGGAATAGAAAAATAATTTTCGAATAGATTTCAAAATAATTTAATTTATGTGGTAGGAAAATTGCTTATAACATGCCTGCATACATATGTATTTATTAAGACCAAATTTATGTAGAAAACAGCAACTAAATTTTGAATATATTGTAAATATATGTACATCATGCTATATATACATATGTATGTATACTCGTATAGTGTATAAATTGTAATAAATTTATTTGAACTTTTACATTATTTTATGTTAATTTAGGTCTTCATTCGCGTACATGAAAATTTTAATTTCGCCCAAATGAAATAGCGTCAAATTTTAATGACAGTCCAAGTCACCAAACAAGCAAACGTGACAAACGGACAGTGGCAGCTGCATGCATTGCGCTTAATTCATTATTTATTTGAGTAAAAATTTAAAAGTAAAACACAAAAGCAACAACAACAACAACAACGCTGGTCAGTATAAAGTAGTTTAAAATATGCATATATATAAGCAAAAGTAGTATTAAATATTACAGGGTTATCCGTTTTGATTTTTCGAAAATAAAGATAAATAAAATGCATTTCCAAATCTTGCTACGACCAATATCCAAAAGTTATGGAAAATTAATTTAAATAAAAACTTAAGTTAAATTTTCTAATGGCGGTCGCCCCTTTAGCAGAGAATGTCAACCCTCTGAGTGTATTTCTGACCTGAAATAAGCTCTCTATAAAAAACCATCAGCCGTTCGGAGGCGGCTAAGTATAAATTGTAGGTAACTCCATCATTTGTTGGGAAAACATCAAGACGTAAAATCTACAAATCGGAGGAAGAGCTCGGCCGAAAATTGCTTCAGCGGTTACAAGTGCATTTAAAATATTTTTGCATAAAATTTCTTTATCATTATAAAGTTTGAACTTTAGCATTATATGTAAAATACTAATACACACATAATTCAAATGGCCGGCTCGTGAACTTTTGCTAATTTCGATCCGTTTGATGTATGTATGGACCATATCTTAATGAATGTTAGTTTTCAAGTACTCAAAAGTTAAAGGTTCATCCTTATAAACACGGTCTTTCGCGTAGTGCCACAAAAAAGGTCCGACGACATCGCCAAGCCGAGAGGTTACATGGCCGCAAGTCGCGTTCTTCAATTGCAGGCCAAAAAAAGTCGCTCCCAATCAATGGTGACAGTCTCGCCGTTGTCGTTTGCATAGAAGTAAGATACAATCACACCTCTGGACCAAAGAGTACACCAAGCAGTGTTGAAATTCCCTACTTGTCAGGATTTTATCGAAAAAAATTGTTATAAGGGAAAATAGATGATTCCAAAAGTTCTATAATAGGGAATTGTTAATCAAATAAAAAAAATGCTTCAAAATTTACAAAAAAACACCTCTTAGTGACAGCATTCTCTTGAGGAATATTTTCAAAAGATGGCTGGAAACTTTCGACGATGATTCGTACAAATGCAAGTGCGTTGCCCAAAACAAAATAAAATTGATAAAATTGCGAAATTTTTTAAAGACTTCTTCTTAATACAGGCAATATATTGCCAATGGGGATAGTCCATAGCTGTAAATATCAATAACAAATGGCCGTATCCATTGACAATATACATATGTATATATCTATTGTCTGTGCAGATGTGGGGTAAAATATATTAAATCTAGTCTTATTTTGCCGAAATTAATTATTTTTATAAATATAAATAATTAAGTCTTGTTAAATTTTATTATGTAATACTAGAATGTTTCCAGAAATTGTAAATAATACGACAAATTTTTAACCTTCACTAATATTTATTATGTCGCCTTCAAAATATGCTCCTTCTGAAGCGATACACATATGCCAACTTTCTTTCTCAATCATCGACTCATGCATTGTAGGCGCTGTCTGGGATCGCCTTCAGTTCCCTCTGCGAATTTTCTTTTAAGACCTCGAGTCGAAACGGGTTCCATGGAATGGTAACTTGAGTTTTGGATGGTTGATTGATGGTATTGAACGAGTTTTTGGTCTTAAAAAACTTTACCCAATAAAACTCAACAAAAAGTTTATCATTTCATAGTTTTGGTAATTTGATAAGCGATAGGCCAAAGGACATTGAATTTGCATTTTGTTTTTGCTTTTGGTTTATGGATAGTAAAAATCGTATGGACGATAAAAAAATTGTAAACAAACGTTGGTAATTCATAAAAATTCAAATTGCAATTCTGCTACTGCCACATGTTAATGTTGAGAATTTTGTAGGGAGAAATAATATGAAAGTGGGGGAAAAATAGCAAAAAATTGCAGCGAAGTTTTTTTTTGTGTATTGGATATCTTTGGTTATTTGAGGATTTTAAGAGCCCCAAATGTGACATATTAGCTTATTTACGTATACTCCGAGTGAGAAATTCGCACAAGTCCCTGAAGAAAATTTTATTTTGAAGAAATAGCCGTCCACTGTTGTAGGCCAACCACCTCATCGACGTATGTACACGTAGGTATGTACTGCTTCAGTTGTTGTGTGAGTTGGACTTTATATTGATGTAGATGTATCGTAAGTCCAAGTGCAAAATATGCCCCTAATGTGCCATAAGAAAGTCCCAGCATTTGAGAACGTCGAGAAATAGAAATATATCACTTACAGTAGCGATATTTGAGATGAAAGGAGCAAAAAAATAAGGCACAGGACATACAGAATAGGCGAGCCAGTCTCTTCAAATTACTTTAAAAATTCCTCGAGTGCTGAGAAGTGGACAATTAAATGCACAATAATCTCCTCTTTTGAAACCACGGAATGAAGGATATACGAGTATTTGCGTAGGTATGTAGCATGCAAAAATTCCACACAAAAAAAATTAAGAATAAAATAAATCTTGCATTAAGTTGACTTTCAATAGAATTTCTGGCAAAAATGTCGGACAAAAAAGAAAAGTAAATATGTACATATGTATATGCCGGTGATATATGACCATATATCAATGTTCTTAAAGAGGTGCGAATGATATTTGAAAGTGGACAGGTAGCTACGCACGTACACATGTATGCTATGTATGCAACAGTTAGCTATAGGTATTATGTGTCAGCTTTGATTGATGATAATTAGCTTACTCGTGTAATCGACGCAATGATGAGAGACAGAAATTGAGATTAATGTTTCTACAAATTTACATGTACGAGCATATATTATATTCACATACATAGGTATATCTGCTTGTATATGAGTACGAGCTATTTTTCCTGCGAGTGTTGAAACAAAATCCTATATTTTTTTTGTCTTTAAACAAAATGTAATACATGATAGAAAAATTTAAAGGTAGTTTCACTTCGAAAGTTTTCACACTAAACGTGTCTGGTGACAGTATATAATGTTGCTACTATTGAAGCATTCCTCTTGGGCATTTTTTTTTATTAATCATTTACTACAGAAAATTTATATATCTTTTATATATGTCGTTATATATGTATGTATGTATATGTATATGACAACGTACTAAGGTTGTAAGCAGTTAAAGCTTTTTCACGAGTCCAGGTTAATTAATTTCTATTTTCAATATTTTGTTTCCCTTTTTTTCTATATGTAAATGACTGCTGGATCGATCACAGCTTAAACCATTGATCATACAGACCACTTAGAGGGTGCGTTTTGCATATGACGTAGGCGTCCGAAAAGAAATATTTTTCTGGGAAGGGGATACTTTTTCTTCAGAAAATAACTTAGGAGCGATCTATTCAGAGAAATCGGACTTATGGTTTGAAGTGCTTAATATTTGGAAACTATTCTTGACGAGAAGTTGATCAGTGATCGAGCTGTTTGAAAAAATAAGGATTTTGGTTTAAAAAAACCAACAAAACCATCCTGTCCATGCAGACGAAGTCGCGGGCGTACTCTAGTACTAAATAACGTCAGAAATCGTAAATTTTTTAATTTTTTTGAAATATATTTTTTTACGGCTTTGTATATTTTTTAATACAAACAAGACGGATTTTTTCTGGTAGCACGAAAGAGACGATACCCTTTTAATGTCAAATAGCTATGAAGCTAACTGCGAAGAGAAGGAGGAACTGTCTTTAAGTTATTTTATCAAAATGTAATCAACAATATCTTTAAAAATTACTTAAAAATTTATTCAATATACAAATCTTTAAAATTAACAGATAATTAAAATACGAACAAAGAGGAAGGTGATATCGATATTGTCAGTTCCGTGTAACTATATAATCGCTGAAGCGATTTTTGGCCAAGCTCTTCCTCCAATTTGCGGTGTACGCCTTATTCTAAGTTGTATCCGACCGGCTGATTGAATTTTATGAGGAGCTTTTATTTCATGTAAAAAGTACTCTCGGAGAGCATTCCACGTTGAGGGTATCTTGGTTAAGCCAAGACTCGAACCTTGGAATACCGAATATTAGTACCCAATGATAACTACTCTGCTGTTTTAAATAAAATAATTTTTCTAAGCCTTTTGGCAGTTTAGCCACTCATAATTTGTTTAAATTGTTATTGTGTTACCCTCTTATTATCATTCCTTTAGCTGTAATTCTTCTTTTATAAGGTTTTACAAGGAGGAAAAGATCAGGACCCATTTTCGGATTGATACGATCGTTTTTGTCTGCATCTTTGTTATTAATTTAGTTTCATGACCCATTTTTATACCATAAGCGATTTAATTATACTTGATAATATAGTCAAAAAAGATGATTTTTCTATATTTGGCAATTTTTGTGCGTTTTTAGTGCTTATGTATGCATGAAGTAATGGCAAACACTTTTGCTGGTAATAATCGGGTATCTTACCCATGCTCAGATAAAAGAAACTAGGAAAAAAATAATTCACTCTGACTAAGTGTCACATCATCGGAACTGGCTAAAGAAGTGTGTATTTAAGAACAAATGGAAGCTATGAACTTGCCAGTCACATTCATTTAAGAGCAGTACGAAAAAGGAACGACTTTAGGCACGAGTAAATGGGTGCAGAATTAAGGAAGTCAACATACGTGTATGAGGCAAAGCGCTATTATGTTTCTACCAACAAGAAAGAGATCAGACTATCAGAGACTAATAGTGTGGATGTTGACATCGAATTATCTTCAATTAAGGTCTAGTAAAGGGAAAAATGTGCAGAAAATGCGAGTGCTCGGCGTTCCGCAAAACATTAGCTAATGAGCATACTGAGCAATGGGTATGAATGATGAAACCTTTTCATATGTAGTGTAGCTAGTATACCTAAGGACCCGGTATGAATCGTCAATGTGATGCTCGTACCCCTTTCCCTTTTTTGCTGCTACCAATTCCTGAAAAAAACGTGTTAAAATTCCTGACCTCCTGAAATTACATTTGGAATATGCGTAGTGTTTGTACATATGCATACATACATACTCATTTTTCACTGACGCCACAAGCTTTTGAAAATACAAAAAATTATTGTTATTGTTTAAATAATAAAGTTGTATTAAATTCTTTTGCGTTGCCGTATATGTGTTTTAATACTGCTCAGCATGATTTCCTCTAGAGGCGGGTATGCATATGTATGTACGTGCATTTATATGTTTATTACATAAATGCTTTGTAATTTTACAGGGTCTTTGGAGAACTAAAAAGTTAAAGTTCCCCAGTTTTTTATAGAACTTTACGATGTACTTATATATACCTATAATTGGCGCTTTGCACCCGCTGAAGTGATTTTCGGGCGAGTTCCTCCTCCAATTTGTGATTTCTGCGTCTTGATGTTTTTCCAACAAATGGAGGGACCTACAGTTTATACGAGGCCGCCTCAGAACGGCTGATTTCTTTTTTAAAGTAGCTTATTTCATGTCCGAAATACACTCGGAGGGGTTGACATTCCCTGTCGAGGAGCGACCGCAATTGGAAAATTTAGCTTAATTTTTTTCATTTAAATTAACTTTCTATAACTTTTGGATGTTAGTACGACACCAGAATTTGAATTATAACTTGGCGAGTCTTCCGAATGGCAGTACGCAGTTCTAACCACTCGGCTACCGCGGCCGACATTCGATACTCTTTAGTAAATAGTTACACGTACATATATACCTATATTCGGGCATCAGGTTCCTGGAATATATGCAAACAAGAATCAAGTTAAGTCCCGGAGTAGTTAGATGGAACTAGAATGTGGACAAATGAAATTAATATTCATATTTATCTTCAATTGTATATACATGAAAAGTATTGAGTTCGCAAGTAGTTTGTGAATTAAAGTTTTCATTTTTGCACAATTGTGATCATTTCTGTGGCAGCAACAGTACTATTGGAAGGTCTGATAACCAGAGGTGCAACTGCGATCAGGCGTCCGGTCTTTATGCGTTTTAAATTAAACTTTCTCACAAAGTGAGTTTAAGTACTTTTATAGCGATCAGCTTCGCAAAATCCAGCTCCAATGAAAATGAAAACAAAGCCCCATAACTTTATGTGGGATGTGGAATGATCTATCCGAGGCGTTTGGGGCAAAGCGAACTTTCAGACAAGGTGACTCTTGATTGTTTGACTTCCTTAACTTGATACTGTGGAAAACAATGCAGAGTTAAACAAAAAAGGTAAAATCTTCTGCAAGAGCACACAACTCCTGATGTATGCTGATAATATTGCCATCATCATCGGCCCCAACAACTACGCCATTATTTCTGCTTTTTCCAGACTGGATAAGGAAGCGAATCAAATATCTTTTATCATAAAACAGCATATCACGTCTTAGCTCACACGTCACTTGCTTCAATTTTAACAGTATAACTTGGCCAAGTAAACTTAGAGTGCTTCTGATTCAATTTTTAAAATTACCTTTCGCAAAGTTGAATCGAAAACTAGAGCTGAATGTAGAGTTATCAGCCAGAAGTTTACTTCCAATTTCAAATGTTATCTCTAAAGCAGTGTGATACATATCCTCTGGCAGAACAAGAGGATCGCTTCTAATAACAGAAAATTTAGGAGCATTCCACAAACATCCAATCTAAAATCTTACCAAAGTGGTTAGGAACTAAATTAATTTGATTGAGGCAAAAGTCGGGCAATATTTCCAAAAACTCATTTACACAGAATGTAAGTAGACAAATGATGAATAAATATTTTTAGTTATGTTGACTTTCTAAATAAAAATTAAAGCGGCTGTGAACTGATCTTCTTTATTTTAGGTAAAGTAAAAATTTCGTTCGGTTTTTATCTAAGAAATGGCGTCATTGTCCATGGTACTAGTGTTACGTGTCGCATCATGTCATACTATAGGCGCTGAAAACGTGTTTATTCGCGCTAAAAGTTTGTCTTTGACAGTTTTCGGATGGATTGACTCAGTACGTATTATTATATTCTACAATATTTCTTCGATAAAGGCGAAAAAGCAGCCAAAGCGGCTGAAAAAATTAATTTAGTATATGGGCCCGATACTGTAAACGAACGTGTAGCACAAAAGTGGTTTGCTAGGTTCCGTTCCGGTAAATTCGATGTCAAAGAAGTACCACGCGTCGGAAGTCCTGTCGTCGAAAATTGCGAAAAAATCATGGAAATAATGGAAACAGACCGTCACGTGAGCACTTATTTAATTGCTGAGGAACTAAAGATAAACCAGAAAACCGTTTGGGACCATTTGCTTAAAAAAAACCGAACGAACTTTTTACTTTACCTAATATGGTATTATAAAAAAATAGTAATAAAATATGGATAAAAGTACAAGTTTTGATCCGATTTGGATTTGGCTATAAGATTGTGTGGCGTCTATTATAAACGAGAAGTATACCTATATGTACATACATACAGATTTGTGTATTCATATATGTAGTATAAAGCGAACAGTACTCTTTATTAAAACATCTGTTTAACGTTTGCTTCAAAAGCTTCACATTTGGCCATAACACTTTGGCGGTCAATTTAAAGAAAAATAATTTTTTTTTTGAAAATTGAACGTAAAAGAATGGAATTTATAGTAAAAAAAATAATAATTTCTTGCATTAACATTTGAAAGAGAGTAAAAAATACATAAATACATATACATACAAAATATTGTATATTTACAGGCACTTGTTATTGTTATTAGTATTTTTAATGTTTGCTTATTTATGTTATTTTTTATGATGTGGTATTTTTTTATATGCAACCACAAATGGTATATTCGTATGCCGCAAAACATGCGCAGTATAAACAAATGTTGGAGATAAGCAAAACTGAAATCAGCTGATCATTTGTTTAATTAATGCTAGACCGTTAGCTTTGGACTTTGTTGGACATTGTTGGGCGAAATTTAAGCTGAAGGTCATTTTAATTTTTTTATTAATATAACACGTACAAACATAGATATACAAATGTATACATATACACGGTGTGTCCGAAAAATAACCGATCTTTTTGGATATAAAATAGTAAAATACACATTATATTATTTTTGAAAGTTATTATTTATTCAAAATAGGTTCCATTTGACTCAACACAACGTTTGGAACGATCAACCAGCGCATGCATAGATTTTTTTATGTCATTTATAGAAATGTTCTTCAGTACCTCGGTTACGGCTGCTTCATTTTTTTAAATTTTTTTTTTATTTTTTTAAACTTCAATTTCAATGTTTTTTCAAGTTTGACACAAAATTTTATATTTGCATTAGCACACTTTTGGTTTTATTGAAATGGCTGTCAATTTTATATCTGTCATCCGACTTACATGAAGTTAGGTGCGTTTGAAAGAGGATGAATGTTTCTTTTTAATGTTGCAAATTTTCAATACATGGCGCTATATGTTGTATGATTTAAATATAAAGTTCGGTTATTTTTGGGTCACACCGTGTATGTATGTATGTGAGTTTAAATTATTATATATTTTATATAGTATATTATTATATTATTGGTTAAATTTTTTGTTAAGTGACATTGTAAATGCGTGAAAATTAATGAAAATCCTGCTTTTGGCAAGACATTGGCTTGCATGTCTTGCCACCAATGTTTGCCGTCTGAAAAATTAGCTTTAGCTTTCATCATTAATATTTCATGCCTTGTCAGAAATACCGTAAAGCAGAACCAGCTTTGGACATTAATACGATATTGAAAAGTATGTTTTTTTTTTTTTAATTACTGACAATATTTTTTATATGTTCATATGAATGGTATATTTGTATCGAGGTCGCAAAAAAGAAAAATTAAAGTGCACTCACATCATCACCTTTTTGGCCAACAAATCAACAACAGTGAACAGTTGATCGCGTCAATAAAAATTAGAATCGCAAATCAAAAAGCGCAAAGCCAAAAGCAACGCATGTCGAACGCTTCATCCATTTCATGCATACATACAAACTCAGATACATATGTATATACGAGTACATATGCATATACAAGTGACAGCATATTTGATTTTCAATTCATTTATTAATGAAAATGCAACGGCTTCTGACATACAAACATACATACGTGTATATGTATTTAGCATTCGATGAAAATTATACACGCTCATGTCGTGGGTTGTTATTTGAAATCAATTTAAAATCAACGCTGACAACACACTTCCATTGGAGCGTTGCATTGAAAGTGTGGGGAGAACTGAGGCAGAAGCAGAAGATGCTAAGAGCAAGCATTTTTTGCCAAAGCTCGTCTGCTGGTAGGAAATATTGGAAACAGTGTTAGCAGTGCAACGAATTCTTATTCGTCACGGTGTAGCACACATACATATGAGTCGGTATATAAGTGCATGAGGAAAATCTTTGATGTACAGTGGAGTTTCGCTAAGCCGGTTCCACTAAAACCAACAATAATACAGACGCTGAAGGCTTACCACAACAAAAATTTAGAAAAAAAACATTTGAAATTTCTTTTCGTTTACTATAATAAGTAACATATCTTCTTCTTCTTTATTTGTCTAAACAATGCTTGCTTTGTTTACAGCCGAGTTAAGAACTGCGCGTCATTCGTTTCTTTTCCTATTTTCCTAGAATTCGACGCCCGTTGGGCAAGTGAAAACAGGTGCTCCTCCACCACAGCAGAATGGATGTCTTCCCCTTACCCTTCCTCTGCTTCCACCGGCGAATACTGCGACGACAACTTATAATGTTGGAATTGGAGTGTTGACATGACCTAGACACTAAGCCATCAACCATTGCGTAAGGGCCCAAAAACAGTTAAGAAAACTGTTCTCTTGAAGGCTCCTGAAGCCGACTCAACAGATCGTGAGGACTTTATTTTTCAATTGCCTTCTTCTTTGTCTTAATTGGCGTAAGCACCGCTCCTTGGCGCCAGTTGCAAACACCAAGAGAAACCAGCTCGCTCTCTAACTGATCCTTCGAACGGAGTGAAGGTCTTCCTCTGGCTTTGCGTCCAACAGCGGATACTGCATCGAAAACTTTCAAAGCTGGATTATTCTCATCCATCCGTACCAGATGGCTTTGACAGCGTATCCGCTGTCTCTTCATTCGCTGAACTTTGTCAATATCATCGTATAACTCGTACAGCTCAACGTTCCATAATCTGCGGTATTCGCCGTTGCCAATGCGCAAAGGACCATAAGTCGTAGGCAAAACTTTTCTCTCCTAAGGCCGCCTCATCGTATGTCAGCTTCGTCCACGCTTCTATATAATATTGTAGGGCTTTACTTTCCAATTGCCTACTCTGGCACCTGTATACAAGAGATACTCTGCGTTAGATTTCAAGACTGATATGAAGCTAGTCCCTAGATAGACGATATTGTTCCACAACCTCAAAGATATGATGGGCAGAAAAAATTTCTCTAGCACTCGTTCGCTACCAGACACATTCGTTTCTCTTTTATGTCCAATCGGAACAAAATAAAACAAACAGGGCTGCCCTTGAGGACGATAATGTCAATATTATCGGCATATGCCAGAAGTAGCTGCCTCTCATAGAAGATTGTGTCTTCTTTGTTTAGCTTTGTTGCCCGTTTTATTTTCCCTAGAATTAAGCTAAGAGTCACCTTGTCTGAAACCTGCTTTAGTATCGAACTCGGCTCGGAGAGCGCAAGAGAATTAGCGAAACTCCACTGTGCATTGGATTAGATACAGGTGTTTTCTACACACATCTTCTAACACATTACACATTCACAGTTCTACTCACATATACGTGTATATCTACATACATACATGCATACATTTGTTAGTGTGGGTGGCGTCGATCAGCAAAGAAAAGCAAAAAACATTGGATATCAACGTTTTGCGTCATGGTCATTTGTAGCGTTTCATATACTTTATACACGTATGTACATGCATACTAGTATGTATGTACATATGTACAAGCAACAATATTTTTGAAAATCAACTGATATATGACAAATGTCAGAAATTATTGCGCATTTAATTTATGCAATTCCTTGAATAACAAAAATTGAGCTGTTAATACGCGTGGAAATTAATACAAAAATCCATTCATACATATGTACATACTTACATACATATGAAGGAATTCTCAGTTTTATTTTTTCCTTTAAATTTAAAAATAATAAGAAGTGACCTTCAAATTTACTGTTAGTTCGGTCGTCGTTAAAGGTTAGATCGATAGATAGATAAGTGGGAGGGAGGATATGTACCGCGAGCAGTGGTCTATTGTGCCCTCCGATCCTTTAAAACGGTCTTAACGCCTTCATAAAACCTAGCAGTCTAAAAGGGTTAATTGATTTGATGGGATTGTGCTCCTCTGTCTCAGTCTTCTTCTAGCGCCAGCTTCGCATTTAAACAGTATGTGCACTGTTGTAACTGGTAATAGCTCACAGAAGCGGCAAATCTTATCACAGCTGTTTCCGAGTCTGCAATATCCTGTTAATTTTCTTAAGTTATCCTTAATAAGTAATATTACATCTCTAAATCTTCTGGTATTGTACCCGTCCATGAACTTTTTTGATTGTGTCACCCCGTCTGTATTATTCCAGTACCTGTTTCTTATTCCCATTACTTCATTACCTAGCTCCTCTTTAATTATGTGAGGTCATTTAGGAAAAAAGCTCTGGTCCCGTAGGCGAGATTGCTGCTTTTCTCGCATGTTTAGCTGCTTTTTCATTCTTTTCAGTTCGGCGGCTTATTTTCTTGCTATCGAAGGTAGATTAGGTTAGGTTAAGTTCAGGTTAAGCACACTACATACGACCAAGCTGTGCTGCTACATACCTATTGTGAAGAAAATTGCTGTTATTTTCACGAAATTAAGTAGTCGTTCTGGCCCCATGGCCATTGAAGAATGAAGATCCTATAGCCTTTCCTTTGCCTTCCGAAAGCCGGACATTCACAGATTACTTGCTCCACTGTTTCCACACATTCCTTGCATTTCCTACATTTGTTGTCCACAGTCAGACCTATATTATACGCATAAGACGCCAGAAGGCAATGCCCTGTTAATAGTGCTCTCAGCAGCCTGGACTCCGGTTTCTTTACAGATAGTACAAACTTTTTGATTATAGTATTGTATGTTTTACACATAGTCTTCATGATTCTACAGCCCTTACCTCGTTCCTAGAGTCTATTCGCCTGACGAAGTAGTATTACTTCTTGCTTCACCTTATTTAATGACATTGGAAGGTTCGATGCTGCATCTTTTGTGGGTTCCTTTTTTTGCGGATGGGGTGAACTCCTCTTGTTGGGTTTGCCCTTATAGTTGTACCCAATTCTTACTTTCGCATCCTCGTCGCACATCCTGGAAACATGCGGAGCTCTTAAGCTTAACATGTCGCGGATTGATTTCACTTAGGGGAGTATTTAATCATTTGGACATTTTCCTCAGATAGATCATCAATTTCCATAAATTTGGAAACGTAATATACTCAAGGATTGCAGTCTCTAAATAAAGGGAAAAATACAAAAAATAAGAGGGAGTTAGTTCGACTGTTTACTCTCTCCACCAGCGGGTTTAGGCGCTCTATAATTGTCCTGCGGTTAGGCATTCATAAATTCCTACGACAGCCGGGTCTTTACACCAGAACGGCACGGAATTTTATCCGGCCAAGGACCGCAACATTTCCCAAAAACTGATTTGGGGCATGTTTTTGCGGTAACAACAACAACAACAACAACAACAACAACACTGCTTACTTACTAATGTGATCTGTAAAAGAAAGAAAAAAATTGTTTCCGTCGTGCCGTTCCTACTAGGTTTGTGTGTGCTCAAATTTAATAAATGGCAAAAAGTACGCCTAAAACTATGCTATGATTTTTGCAAAATGTGACCACGAACAGAAATAAGATAAAATGGCAAGGAATATTTAAAAACATAATAAAGCAAATATAACTAGTAATAATTTATAAGAAAACATAATGTGCTAATCTAATAGAAAAAGAAAAGAGAGTCTGCAAAGGCATTCTTCTGCTTTTCAGCTACGCGAGCGAATGAATGTGAAGAATTTCATACGAATCAGGTAATGGACAGCCTTCAATTTTGGAAACAACAAGGTAAACAAGGTAGGTTTAATAAAGAATTTCGAAATTCAAATGTAAAAAAGCTCGACTCTACAGGACTATCACACTTTGGTGAAAAGTTTGCTCTCTTACAATAACAACTTTATAAAGTAGCATTGCTCTCGAGAGGATACTGTCACAGTCACACATTAAACAAAATTCCAAAAGATTCTAAAAAAAGCTCAAACCCCATTTTCTCATTACCACTTACAATTTCTACCTCCTTAAAATGAAGAAACTACAAAATATGTGTACGTGTTTTATTATTTCTATATATTACTTTTCATGTATTTAAATAAGACTTAGATAATATGCACAACATGCTTGTTTTAAATTTCTTTTTTTTTTCAATTAGATTGATAATTTTTCAAGTCTTCCTTGCAACCCTTTATGCCGTAATTTTTGTTTATTTTTTAATTTTTTTTTTTTATATTCTTGAATACCATGGAATTTGAAATATATATTTTATACAATTTACTTTTTCTTTTAGATTAAATATTATTTTTATTTGTTATAATTACAAATGCAATTAACTGCATTTAAAAGGCCATAAAAGGAATTTCTTTGAGTGAAAAGCTAATTTTTAATTTAGTAGTTTACTTTAACAATTTAACCGAATAAAAAAGTAAAAGTAAAAAAAATAAATAAAGGAAGTCAAGGAACATCAGTAATTATATAAATAATACTACAGTGTATGTATAAATGTAATTTTGGTCATTAAAATTTTTTTCAAAATATGGCATATTGGATTATTTTTTTCGTGTCTATAAAATATTTAAGTTTGAAGATTTTTGTAAATTCTTTTAGTAGTTATGAACTAATATTTTGGTACTTTTTTGTTCAAATATAATTTTTTAACATCTATTGCCTTCAATGTTTGCATTTGTGTACTCTGGTAAGATTTTCTTCTTTTTTTTTTGTCTATTTCAACATGAAACGCTAATATGCGTGTTTTAAGCAGTTGCTTTTGTTGTGTTTGCTAGTTAAATTTATATTTTTAATAAACTACAGTTAGTATTAGAAGTTAATCGAATAAAACTTTAGTTAATTATATTAGCTATTATTTTGTTGTTCTTTTTTCTTTTTAACATTTTTATTTATTTTGTGTATTGTTTGCTTTTAAATAGATATAACTGCATGTATGATTTTTTCAATTTTTCTTTTAATATATATATACTTTTTTTTTATAATGCAAGAACAGTAAGTGTGTTCGTAAATTATCGCTAATCTATTGCAATTACATATTTAGGTATGTATGTATGTATTTCTATGTGTGTTTAAACAATAATATATTTTCACGTTTTCTCTTGTAACTACATATTTTCTGTCTAGTTTAAGTTTAGT
The DNA here is from genome assembly GCA_037013455.1 of Ceratitis rosa. Taxonomy (NCBI): domain Eukaryota; kingdom Metazoa; phylum Arthropoda; class Insecta; order Diptera; family Tephritidae; genus Ceratitis; species Ceratitis rosa. The sequence continues at coordinate 15,130,239 of JAWMAG010000054.1, forward strand.
AATAAAGTTAATAGGATTTAAAGACAAAACATTTGTTAAAAAGATGTGAGTTTAACAAAATATCTTAAAATCAATTACACAGTTAGATTTAAGCGAAAATATTAATTTGTTCTGCTGTTGTAAACTTCATTCATTTAGTGTCATATCATCTGTTGCTCTACTATTGCTCTGCTTTGCTTTACTATGCGTAGTGCGTGTCGTTTTAATGGCATAAATAATAATAATAATAATATTAATAAAAATTGCTTCTAAATTAACAATTCGAATTTGTGTGAAGTATGTTTTCTCTTATGCCTTATTGCATATGTCGTTATCCAAAAGCATTGTGTATCGTCAATTCAACGATGGTATCCGCATATCGTGCCAATTAATTTCAATATTTGGCCACTTTGTTTGTAAGCAAGTTAACATGGGATTGGAGATACACACCGATTTTAAATCACTTTCCAATAATATGGCAGAACCTTTAGAATAGTGTACCTAAAAGTTGGCATACCATAAATACGTTTGTATAAATAAATTAGCTTGAAATTGTGCATACCTTATTACCCTCATTCGAACCTGGTATACCGTTGTAGTGCATTAAATCAAATGTATCTGGTGTTGACCGCTGTTCTTGTGGGAAGAACTCGTCCATAAATGCATTTAAGAGTATAATGTGCAGACCTTCCGGATCTAGACGTTTCTGCATGATTTCGACGCTGAAATAAGAATTAATTAAAATAAAATATAATAGCAATTTTTTCTAAATTTCTTATTTTCTTTGAATTACTTACTATTCTGGTTCGTTGACCAAATCCAAAGCCGCCAAAACGTCTTGCAAAACATCTGCCGGTATAAAATTATTACCCTCAGGATCATACGACTTGAAAACGCGACGTGCCAGCTCCGAAGGAGTTTCTGGAGACACCAATCTTTTTTCAGCACTAAAAAGCACTACAGAGAGCAAAATTTCGTTACGAAAATGTGTAAAACACATATGTATATGAATGCTATTTACCAGTTAAATGCGTTTCCGAGCCCATAACCCAAACCGGATTTTTAGGATTCTTATAAAACGAACCCACTGTACAGTAACGCATTTGCTCCATCAATGTTATAAATCCAATATCGCTTTGTTCATTAATTCCACGCAATTTCAAGCCCCCAACATCCTGATCATTGTCCCATACATGTGCTACAGCACGACCTGTCAACATTAGATTAATGAGTGCTTGTGAACCATATCCATATGTATTATGTATCAGTGGTTCAGATGTATCGGATAATTCCGAAATCACATTATCAATATTCTGTAATAAAGCAATTAAAAATTACAGATTTGTAAAATATTAATTAGGATATTTCTTTTTTTTTTTTGGCGCCATCTAACCTTCGTGATCAGCACGGTATAGAGGAAGAGCATTACGCCATATTGACCGGATAGCACTTGCCAGTGTTCTGTATAATATTTTTCTACTTCTTCAATAGTCTCAAAGTTTAAAACTTGCAGACCCTCATGATATGCATCCGATGAGACTTCACGTGCATCTGCTACACGTACCGTACCTGCCGTTGTAGGCAAATCGGCACCAGCGTCTGCTTCTTTAGTCGCAGTCTCTGCCGTAGCATCACTACCGATGTTTACATCTGGAATGTCATTTAGAGTGTTTAAAACTTCTTTGGCTTCGGCGCATGTTTCCATTGGCAGCGAGACTATTCGATAACGTTTTGTACAACATTTACTTAGAATAGTGCATAACGCCTGTATTAGCATGTGACGACACTTATCCTGTGTAAGCTACAAATTACATATGTACATATATTATTTTTTAATATTATTATTATTTATACTTTATTATTTTGTTGCTTACGTCTTTAAGAAAGTGTCCCGGCGTATCCATAATGAGAATTTTTAAAAGGTAAGCCTGTACGGGCGCTATCACAGCACATGGTCCACCCTCTTTTTGCACCAAAGCAGATGGTTCTGTATCACTAAATTCGAAGCCTATAAAAAGAGTAAAATAAAAATATTTATTTTTAGATAACCACACCTTCATCATGATACTGAGTCATTTTGTTTTATTTTAGAATTACCAACTAACCTTGGGACCAACGACGAAACACATCCACACGTATGGTCGGTCCCCATAATAATTTGCGTATTTCCTGTAATTCTTGTGCGCCGCTCTCAGCAGCTCCGACCTGTGGCAATGCTGGCCCTTCCTTGCTAACTTTACTGCATGCGATTTCTGTAAATGAAAGTAAATTATTAAAAGGATAATGAATAATCTCAGAATAACTAGTCAATTTCGAAACTAATTAGTAGTGCTAATAATGAAAAATTTAAGTTTGGATTAGATTGGAGCTGCGATTTAGACAAATTGAGGTTAAGTATCTCTCAAGTTATTGGAATATTCCTAGCGGAATTTTAATTTAAGCAGATAACATTTTTATATACTCTTAGAACCCGTTTGTTTATAGAAAACTTTTTAAACTAAAAAAATAACACCACAAGGGTGTATCCAATATACAAAATCATTGTCAACCCAAATAATTGAACAAATTCCTTTCTGCAATTGCCAATTGGACACGAAACCCACAAATATACAAGTATTTATATACACACCGCTCTCCATTTTTATTAATTGTGGTTCACTGGAAGGCATCTGAAACTCTATTCAGCACAAAAACAACTTTGTCTCTTCCTTTTTACACCATTTCAATACGCTTTAAAGATATTTATTTGTAAAATTCACAGTTTTTATGAAATGCACTGAAAACTGAACACAAATTTAGGTTGACTCGATGCAACGCAGAGCTGCCAGATTATTTATTGCTAAATGCATTCTGGGTGAAAGTGTTTAGCGTGAAATAATTTGAAACTTTTTACGTCAACCAAATTTAACTCATAGCAACAATCTGAAGAAATAAAAAAAGAAAACATTTAAAACTAACTTTATTCCCATTATGCCTCTCCAACTCTGGAAATTAAACGAAATTTCAGTTCATGATTGGCTAGGTGGCAGCCCAAAAATCTACATCGCCAACAGATGGCGCCAAAAACACCAAGCGATTTAACAAAATAGTAATGCCAGATAAAAATTAAAGAAAAGAAAATTTAGTTCGAATTAAAACTTGTATGCTAGGTTAAAAGCATTTAATTTTTACTTAAATTTGCCATAAAAAAACCCTGACTCCTCGACCTAGCGAAGAAAACAGTAACAATTCAAGAAAGAGCTCTGTTAACTTTGTCTGAGATTCGTTTTAAGTGGGTTTTCGAGGTAACGAGGCTCAAAAGAGTATGTTCTATTAGTTTTTCATATACAGTTTTGAATTAGCAGTACCAAGTAGTAATAACTCAAGCATAATCTACCACTGATGTTCCGAAAGGCTTCCAAAAACGAGCTCAGCTATGATCTCTATTTATTAAGACAATTACAAAGCAACTGTCAGATGTTTAAAGAAAAACGATAGATTAATGAAAATATTAATATAAGAAAAAATAAGTATTAAAGTTTTTGACAAAGGGTGATGATTAAAAAGACATTTTTGGACTGAAATTTTCGCTACAATTCGATTAAAAAAAAAATAATAATGAATTTTTCCAAAGTCCATTATTTAATTCCTTACATACATACATAATTGGCGCTATGTAACTGCTGAAGCTATTTTCGGCCGAGCTCTGCCTCTATTCTGTAGTTAAAAAATTTAAATTAATTTTCCATAACTTTTGGATGCTGGTGGTACCAGGATTTAAACCCGAGCCTTCCGAATGCTAACCACTCGGCTACCGTGGCCGCCTTAAATCACTTAATAGTAAATATTAATTCATTACCTTGTTTCTAAATAAACAAAAAACACGATTAAATTTTTTCTAATGCTTGTTTCTCCGAAAATATCTATCAAATATACGTACTTTTCGAAAATGCATAAATAAATTATATCGATTTTTTTGTAAATTCTAATTTGAAATCAATATTGAATTCCCATTCAGAAAAAATTTATTAAAATATGTTTCGATTAAATTTATTTTATCAAAATCATCATAGTAAGTTTTGATAAAGTAATTGTAAATAGTATTGCAGTATGCTGTATTTTTATTTTCTACTGCAGATTTAGTCCAAACATTGGTAATATAAGTAACTTTTCATTATTTACAATCCGTATGAAGTACTTTTGATTCTACTGTGCTAGTATTTATTTATTAAAATTTGTTTTGTTCAGTTGACCAACAGATGTCCGCATCGCAGTTAAGGTTAGGTGTTGCACGTACTAATTAGAGCTTTTGAGTTCGAGGTTTTATCCGAGACACATACTCTTCCAGAAATTGGTTACTACGAATTACATGAAAAATTGTTCTATGTATCTATATACATATATGGTAAGGGCTAATTTCTTTCCTCTCACTGAAGAAAAGCTAAACAAATTTAAAACTTTTCAGTCTTTAAGTAACATTTCTAATAAATAAAAATGGTAGATAAATTATAAAATTTTTTGTGTTTGCATTTTACTTGCACATATTTATTATTTATATATATGTATATGCATGTATTTGTAGGCAAGCAAAAATCATTAATAAAATAAAAAGCTTTTATTCTATTATAGGCTTTCAAGGCAGCCGTTTCCCTACAAAAGCCTACGTTCTTCTTATCAATCGCTAACCATCAATTCGTGTTTATTTAAATTTGCATATTTTCCCAGTGTCCATCCATCTTTATTCCATTTATCATTGTAGCTTTATTTGTAAATAAATGTATGTATTTTGCATAAAAACAACAAATCGATACTTAAAGAAATGACATAATTGAATTTTCATAAGAAAAAGTTAACACACATAGATATCCGTACATACTTACATAGTTAAACAAATTTATTCCTATATACATACACATGTATGCGCATACTAGGCATACGGCCTAGTAGGCCGTCACAAGTTGTTAGGCTAAAATAACGGAAATACTAATAACTACATAAACTGAACTAAAAAAAAAAAATAAAAAGTAATATTTCACTTTTACATATATATGTATGTTTGTATGTCTGCATGTATCCATGACATAAATATCCATAAAATATTTACTTTAGGCATTTAAATGTAGTAATTTTTTTACTCTATGTATTCTCACCCTATCGTTATTTTTTGCTCTTTATATCTTGGGATGATTTTCGTTTGGCCAATGGTTTCTAGCGTTAAGAGTTTTTGCGGTGACACAAAGGAAAAATGACCACAAATTAATCATGCCAAATGTCTAAGACGAGTTTTAGGGAAACCAAAATTTGCATAACGTTTTTCATAAACAGGAAGTGGGAGTTCTCATACATACATACATACATGGATATGCATATACAGTTTATTTATGATTTCTGTCTGACAGACTTGACGCCTCTGTTATTTATACATTCATTTATAAAATCTATACAGCCGCATTTAGCAGTGGAATACCCTCCTCCAAGCTTTCAGAGAAAGGGAGAGTGATAGAAAGAGAGAGATAAAATGGAGAAAGAGAGTAAGTCCGAGATAGAGAGGTAGAGAAAGAAAGGGAGAAAGGTAGAGACGTGTTGACGGCTTATGGAAATACTTTGATGATCACGATTTAGAACAGAGATCGCTAAAAATAAAAATGAGAGTGTGTTAGTGAGAGAGAGAGAGAGTAATTATAGTTAACAAATTCATTTTGAAAGTATTTTCATTGAATAATTGTCATAACTTTGAATCGTTGTACAAAATCATGAATCTACAATCATTAAATACTTCTGAGAAAAAGATATTAAAAAATAGGTGTGAGCAGGGACGCCACAATTGTGTTATAGAACGGCAATGACTCATTTAGAATATCGGAATTCTTAGCTGCACAGCTGGTTGATGCTGTCTAAGTCGTTGTCTTAGCCGACATATATGTATGTATAGGAGAGCAAATTTGGTATCTTTTTTAGAACAGTCGAAATATTTAGCCTTCATTAAGATATATCTCTCAATGAGCTCAGGCTTTTTATGCATTGAAGGCTGCCATAATAGCTAAGTGGTTAGCATTACGTACTGCCATTCTGAAGGCCACGGCTCGAGTCATGGTCTGATTAAAAATTATAGAAAATTAATTTTTCTAATTCTGGTCGCCTCTCGGCAGGGAATGTCAACCCCTCGGACATAAAATAAGGGTCCCTCTTAGAAAAACCATCAGCCGTTCGGAGGCGGCTCAAAAGTCAAGATGTTTACCAAGAATTAGAGGATGAGCTCGGACAAAAATTTCATCATCGGTCGATCATGTTATGATAGACGGAAGATGTCTATGTCTCTATGTCTCCAGTGCTTTAGTGCGCAGATTCCGAATTCCTAACGTCGACTCGATTCACTATCTTGTTGTAGCAAAGATACTCAGTCGCCTATGTGCAGCAACAAACGCTCCACCAAGAAATGATTGACCACGAAAAGCTGCTATCCTGCATTCTGAGAGCACTCATGGATTTCAAGTTTCCTATATATTTATGTATATCCGCTCGAGAAATAATTGATTTTCCACAAAGTCGTAAGAACTAGTTCGATTAGGAATGTCGAATTGCAGTAAAGGGAAACGAGGTCAAAATGTATGAGTACAAAATTTGAGTAGATGATTTTAAGGCATGAAATCCATTTCCTATAGGAATGAATAGTCAGAACATATTAGCTTATGGAGGAGACATTGCAATAAAAATTCAATACTCGGAGATGGAGAATTTGAGCTCCCCATCGGTTGCAATAATATAGACTCCACATTACTAGACTATATTGAAGTTCGAATCACAATTGCCCGTTTGAGCTAAGCTATTGAAATATGGTTTCGAAGAACTGGTGTAGGCAGTCAAAACTATTAAATCACAATCAATTTCGCCTACCTAGGAACCAAAATTAACACTAACAACAATGTCAGCTTCAAGATCAACATGGAATTACTCTTACAAAAAAGTGCTAGAACGTATCATCCCGATACCCGATGGGTGAAAATAATCGAGCAGTTCTCCACTTCGGATGGAAAGATCAAATGAAGAAAAACTTGGTAATACTTGGTGTATCCAATTTTCTAAGAAAAATAAAAAAACTATAGCTGAGACGGCTTTAATCACGTAGAAGAGCCTACGGCTATTAAGAAGAAGTTAAAAAAAGAGAAGGAGATGTTTCCATTCTTTTTCACCACTTCTAGCAGAGATCAGCTTCATAGCTGCAAAGAGTTGCCAAGATGAATTGTATTAGAGTATAGCCCCATCCACTACGTCGCCTACAATGTTATGTAGAAAACCATATACAGTATTGGCGCGCTAACTTCAATACTCGGTCGACATAATCGACCATCCAGTAAATCGAGCCAGCATAGATCGGTTTCGCACCTCGCTTACTCTTGCTGCTGTGGAGAAAATTATCGTAGAAGACCTGAATGAGTCCATCCGCCATCGCGCGCATGGAACATATTGCGGAATAATTTTGGTTTGTGGGCTTACAAATTGAAGCCGGACGTACTATATGTTGTGCTCTATGGGCAGAGGGAATCATTGGTCTATATTTCTTAAAAATGATGCCGGTCATAACGTTACAGTCAATGGGAAATAAATTGATTACAAGATTGAAGGAATATTTTGGTGAGCGTATTACCTGGTGTCGTGGGTCTGGGACGTGACCTCCAAGACGCAGATAAACCGGAGGAAATCATTGACATCGGATATCTATTTTATATATACCCCGTACAACCGATTTATTCAGATATTGAGAATCGCGGAAATCAGTAAATAAGAACAGGAAATTTGATACTGAATATTCGTTTCTACAAATTAACATTATCACCCATATAACTCCATCCCACTTATTTTTCAGATATGCATACATAGGTATATATAACATGTATATAATATATAATTGGCGCTTTATAACTGCTGAGGCGATTTTCGGCCGAGCTCCTCCTCCATTTTGTGATTTGCGTCTTGGTGTTTTTCCAACAAATGGAGGAATCTTTATTTCATGTCAGAAGTACACTTGGAGGGGGATATGAGAATTAATATTAAATCCTAAAATTAAATACCAAAAATTTGATATGTTCATGTAAGGTATAAGGGCATGGCCGAAGGCAACATTTCTTTCTTGCTCAAGTTAGTTATTACTTACTGTAAAGCTTTCTAAGTCAAAGCAGTTTCATGAGTTAAATGTAAATTTAAAAAAAACCTAACGTCCATAACGTCGTCGGCGGCCTTAATTTGGTAAATTTCAATCAACCTATCTACCTACACGCACATATTCAAATCACACCAGTAGTCAACCCTTCGCAAATCCCACATATAAATTTGCAAACAAACATGTACATAGGTATGTGCGAGTATATTTTGACAACTATTTTTAACATTCAAAATAAAGCTCCTTTCTTTTTTTTGCTTTCTACTCAATTTCTGTTAGTTTATTATCAATTCCTGATTCTCTTGTCTTTACATTATTTGTTACAAATATTTGTTTTCCTTGTTCTTGTCACTATCAATTGATATGCGCTGAGAATTGATTGAGCGATCGATATGTTCGTTCGACAGTGGAGAGCCTGCGGCAACAACAGTGTAAGTACATACTGTGCTATCAAACAACAATCAAGGAAGAAGAAGACGCAACGCGACATTGATTAATAACTTGAACGTCCTTTGACATCTGGGTAAAGAGTAGTTTTGGAAAGCTGGTTTTTGTGGTTTTTTTTTTTAGTTTAGCTTTTACCGTTTATACCATTTTTAATTTATTCTATGTCATTTGCAATGAGTTTAAAGAATTTATTTGCAATTTCTTTATCAAGAAGAATCGATTGAAGAAGGAGAGAAAATGTTATACATTTCAAGCAATAAGTTCATGAACTGAAAGTGAGTTTTTAAAGTTTTTTTTTGTGCATGTTCTACAACTTTGTTTGATTTTTACCCTTCAAGTTATTGAATTGGAACTTTAAAATATTCATATTCTCATTTTCGAAAGTGGAAACCGTTCACGCTTCATTATTTGTACGTGCAAATGTATACAAATTACCGTAAAAAAAGTTGCGCTTTCAATAATAAAGAAAAGAAGTTAAAGCAAAATACACGGAAGTAGAAATTTTACAGCATACGAACACACTGACATATTCGATTGTGTTATTCTGGTTGAGTCGAAATGACATTTTGCTACTTTTATTGAGTTTTAAATTTCTTCCATAATCGGAAAACTTTCCTACCATTAGCTATTGTATGCATGTATGTACGTATATGTAATACAGCATTTCCATTGATTACTATCGCGCAATTGAATTTTTGTAATACAAATATAGGCGAAAAGGTATTAAAATGGATTCAAAGTTGCGAATTCCTCTGGAAATTTTTAACATATTTATATGTGTTTTTTAGTGCAAGAAGAAATGGGTAAATTCACGTGAGAATTTAACACTCCATGAGTGGCTTGATATTTCTTCAGTTAATTTTTTTCTAAGCCGATGAATAAATATTTCTCTTGAGCTCTAGCATTTTTTATTTCGAAGTCGTTGGAAAATAGCCTACGCACTAACAACTTTTTTTGAATTTCAAAATATATAAAAGTCTAAGGGAATAAGTGCCCCAAGGCACTCTTGGGGCTCTGAGCTTGAAAAGAAATTTTCGAATAATTTTTATTTATCAATCTTTTTGTGATAAGACCTATATCCAGTTCTTAAGTAATGAGCAAACTTCATACAAAAAAAAGGCTTAAGTTCAGGGGTAAGAAAATTTTTGCTGTCATGTGAACTTTGAATGGTATGCTGCTCTTAAGTTAGAGAGTCGATAACGTCATACATTTGTTGGATAAATGTTCCCCTTTTCTGAAAAAAAAACTAATGTGGAAAAGTATTGTTTCGAGACAAACAGGTTTGTATAGGTCCTAACACGTTTCTTCCTCACGAGCTTTTTAGATTCCCCTAGCGAACGGATTTATACATCAAAATACCTATGTAAAGCTGAGAAATTGCCTTCCTCGACGATCATAACCAAAATATCTGTAGTGAAGTTTTTAGCTCGATTATTTTCGAAAAGCTTTTTCGCACAAAATCTTAATTGGCTCTTGATATTGATATCAATTCAATACCTACATATGTATATGTATATCCATTAATTAGCCACTTGTATAACAAATATAAATTATGTTTTCTGTTGTTGTTGTTGTTGTTGTAGCGGCTAGCCAATCCCAGCATTATGCTCCTTAGCATAGCATAGATGCTTCGCTGTGCAAGTGATGCTCCGGTGACATCAGGAGGTTTCCTGTCGCAGTCCTAAGGGCGGTGTTCTGACAGGCCTGCAGTTTTCTCCACTGCGTCTCGTTCGTCTCCGGCGCCCAAATCGGTGCAGCGTAGTTTACGACCCCAATTGCTTTGTAGGTTGCCAGCAAGGTTTCTTTGTCTTTACCCCATGTGCTGCCGGCTAGCGCTTTGAGTATTTTGTTGCGGCCTTGGAGCTTTGCGGCAATTGCGGTCGTATGCGGAGTGAAGGAGTGCAGGCTATCGAATGTGACCCCTAAAATCTTAGGGTTGTTTATAGTTCTAGCCGGTACTCCTTCGTCCAGCTGGTGAAAAGGGTAGCCGAGGATTTCGTGGGCTGTATTTTTAAATGTCGTGCAGTGAAGAAACGGGAGAGATCGGCGTTTTCTCATCAGTACCATTGAGGCCACCAGAAGATATGCACGCTGTGTGTTCAATAGTAAGCAATAACGATGGAGGCCTTTTTTAGCCTTTTTCGAACTGACTTAGATTCCTGTAGTACATTTTGCACATCTTCAACATTCCTTTTTATGAAAGATACAGTATCAGTATCCTCAACTTCAGCGGTCAATGTTTCTACTACGTTAAAGTCGTCATTCCTTTGATAAGCTTGACACTTCCTCTTCCGACGAGACTGACTCAAACATATTCAACAATTAAGCATCAATCAAGTCCGACAACTTATAACGCATGCCCTTTTGAAGAAAAAAAAAAAAACACAGAAAATTCAAATTTAATTATCATTCGAAAGAACATTTGCCGGCATTTAGTTTTTAAAGATTACCTCTTTCAAATGTTTTCCGCGGCTACGTCTCAGATGATCCATCCGTTGAGTCCAATTTTCGATGACTCGCCCGAGCTTTTCGACTGGTAACTAGCGATGCGTGATGTTATGCTAAAAAGCCGGAAGCAAAGCTGGATTGTCCGCATAGACTTTAGACTTTACATATCCCAACAGGAAAAAGTCTAACGTTGTGATATCACATGATCTAGATGGTCAATCGACCGGCCCAAAACGTGAAATTATCTCCTCACCAAAGTGTTCTCCCAATAAACACATTTATTGAAGCTTAAATTTCAGGTATCAAATAATCGGTTTTCGCGATAATGGTCGCCATTGACGGTTATGTTCTCACCGGCATCATTTTTAAAGAAATATAGACCTATGATTTCAATGGCCCACGAACCACACCAAATGGTGTTTTTTTCTGAATGACAGCTTTAGAATCTCTTCAAGTTGCTCTTCGTATACCCGTTGAGCCAGAAATGAGCCTCAAATTTTGGCTCGAAAACTTCGGATCTTTTCAAGAGCCCATAGAGCTTCAGTTATTGTACAAGCTGTATTTTGTACGCTTTTAATTTAATATATCGATGTAAAATGCGCCTAGTCGTTCCATACGTCGGACCTCGGATCCTCGTGAACACTCTCACGGCGTACTGGACATTGTCTATTCGAACGAATATTATCCAATAATGAATGCCCAAGATGGGTGATGGTGTTGCGAATAGTACGCTCAGTAGGCCGATTATATTAACCATAAGTTGAGCGAAGCATGCGAAGCACATTCTTTACAGAACATGAATTTTCGTATTGAATTTGAACAATTTGTAAATGTGGTTCAGGCGAAAGCCTTTCCATGAAGAAATGCCAAACAATACTGAACAAAATAACATGACAGCTTGACACGACTCACGCATGATCTGTCAAAAACAAACTAATGAAAATAGTCCCTCTGCATGGATCACCCGTTATAGGTATATCTGCCATTATCGTTATTATTGATTGTGTTTTTTCAAAATTAATTCAATACAAAAATATATTTTGTACAAAATGATAAATTTACTCAATGTTAGCTTCTTAAACGCTAAAACCGTTAAGCAACTTCAGCTAGAAGTTATTTTTGTACAAATAAATTAAAAAGATAAAAAAAAGGAATTTCGTAAACGAAATGAGTTGTAAATGCCACACAACAGCGGCATTTTAACGATAAGAAAATGTCAATAAAGTTTTCATTTTGTGTATTCAATAGGTAAAAGTGTGCGTGAAAATATATATATAAATACATTGTTTAATAAATACATACATACATACATGCACATAAAGATTGAGCGTGTTTGTGACATCGCTGATGGAAATTCATGATGCCAAAATTTGAATCTAAAACTGCTCAAAAATTCACAAATGAAATACCTACATAATACTCACAAATTAGAGTTGTGCATGTAAACATGTAAGTACAAGTAAATATCGAAAATGTGCGCCAAATCCTTAAATATTTTACACATATCCTGCTGAGTGCCAACAGAAAAAGCTTCGCACAAAATTACATGCGAAAAGAACAAATTTGAAAGTGAAAAGGAACAAGAAGACAGCGACAAGAAAAAGACTGTAACATGAAGTAGAAGACATGCACAGCGTGGGTAGCAAAGACACATGGAGTTTCAGCGGGAAACAAGTCTCAAATTCAACGACATGTTAAATGCGTAATGAGTAACGAAACGACGCAGAGACAACACAACGCGTACATACATACTTCGCCACAAACAACGGTACTGTAAATATCTGCTAATATCAGGGGGTCCATACATAATACTCCTTCTCCTTAAGCACATGCGAAATGTATATCCCTTGAGTTTTCAACTCTGATTTTTTTCCACATGTGTGTCAAAAAGTTTTTCCTTGCTTTTGATATCTGTTCAGCAATTTCCTGCGCACGGAAAATGTAAACACTTTGGCTTTCCACAGCATTCAGCGGATTAAAGTTTTTTTTTTTGTTTTTTATTTTATTTTATGTTTTTTTTTTGCCGATTGCGGCAGTTGTACGGTATCCGTTGATTTGTATGTGGAATACACAGAGAAGGTTGGTGTCAGGCTTCAAAGGAAGGAGAAAATTTTTTAAATGTTGAGCACCGCTGCAAATTAACTGTGAAACAGAGTTAAAGTAGAGGTTTTTAATTCAAGTTTAAAGACACGTTTGCTGTTTTAATAACTTTTGAAGAAAATTAAAAATTTTTCGGCATGTGGAACAGGGATTGATCTAGTCGGAAAAATCATATTTATGGTTTGATTTACTTAAAATTCGGTACATAAGTGGAAGGAAGTGGTAGGAAGAATATTCTTTCTTAGCGGCGTTTTACTTAGATTAAAAGAAATTCGGCACATTGATGGCTTTTCGAGGAATAATGGTATAGATATTTATTTTTTCTTGAAAATCTTTTTTAACGGGAAGTCGATCCATCTACATATTTGAAAAAAAAACATATGTATTTATGGAACGTTTCGTTGAATGAAATATGTTTGTTTCCTGGAAATGAACCAGAGATCTGGAACCAAGTTCGGTTCGCCCGAAATAAAAGTAATACTTTCTCTACGGGAAAGGGATCATCAACAGAGTGACAAAAATTAGTCAATTCTTGTACGTAGAATTTGAGTGTGAATAAGCAAATATCAGAATGGTGCGATTACTTCAATGCATTCATATTAAAATTTTCATGAAAGACATTGAACAGCAAACATGCGACCTATGTACATATACAAATAACTAGTTAGATCAATAATGTAATAAAAAACTTGATATTTTTGAATAAGATGAAGACTAGAAGTTTTTTACCTCGTTCTTTGCAATGTCAATTGGAATACAAATTGGACAAAATACAGACAGTCACAGCAACGTGACAGGTGATGGTTTTACTAGTTTGGTTATTATCTTTTTTACCTAAAAAGGCTTTGAGTAAATGACGAATGCTAGATCATACACTTATGTTCCAAAGGGCTCTTAAACATATAGATGAGTATATATATATATATATATAGATATTGGAGATATCGGTAAACTCATTGGCATACATGAGAACCATTTCTCCTTGATAACCTCTAAAGTTAGCGTGAAACTCAGCTATGTGTTCTCAGGTACAAGTTTTACGAGTGATTATTTTTCCTCAAATATTTTCGGAGACGGAAACGCTGACAAATTGGGAAACTCGTGATCATCATTTGAAGAATCTTAATGGTCTTAACCAAGTCCACCTGGAATGATCGAAAAAGAGCATCAATAGCTCAAAACAGATGGAATTCCATATATATAGGTATATATATATTTTCTTTAACAACATTTGAATTTATTTATTGAATCTGCTTCGATATTGGAGGTTTCACAATAAGTAGTCAAATTTTAAAAACTCAAGTAAAACTAATTACTATAGTTTAATAGCTAGGAGTGGGATCCTGGCTCAGTGTTGCTCTTTAAAAAGGTAGTAGATCCCTCCTCTTCAGGCTTGGATTTTAGTCAAAGGGCTCGGGCAGTTTTGCTACGTATTTTGTGTTACGATTTCAACTATTCAACCATTCTATGGATAGTTTCATTACGTATGTACCATGGTGTACCCGTTATTGTTCCCAACGTTTTCGATTGGAACTTTTGTATTATATCTATATTCGTCGCGAAAGCTGTGCTCCATACCTGATTTCCAAACATCCAAATCGGTTTTATTGTTGCGTTATAAAGAAAAACTTTATTTTCCAGGATGACTTCTGATTTTTGCTTAAAAGCCAATGCAAATTGGAAAATTTAAGCTTCATCTGCAACTTTTTGGCGGAAATGTGTCGGTTCCAAGTTAACCGTCGATCCAAGTGAAGGCAAAGATATGTGATTTTGTTAGCTTGTAGGATAGGCACATTGTTAAGCAATGGAAATCCATATAAAACTGTAAAATAATGAAGCATTTGGGACCCACATACCAGGGGTGTTAATTGAAGTTTGCCTTTTGTTTGTATGAATTTCAATGATTTGACATGTATGTAATTTTTTTCTATTGACATTAACCTACAAAAATACGCAAGTCACATTCCGCCAAAATAATAGCGTCAGATTTGTTTACCTCAGTGAATATGTCGAGTTTCGTTCCATGTAAATCGCATTTGCGGCATTCGTTGCTATTCTTATTTCATCAAAAGAAAAAAAGCAGCTGAAGCTTACCGGTTGCTGGTAGAAACTTATGATGAACATGCTCCAGTGATTAGAACATGTGAGACATGGTTTCGTCAATTTAACAGTGGAGATTTCGATTTGACAGACAATGAACATCCCGGTGCAGCGAAAAAGTTTGAAGACGAGGAATTGCATGTTGATCCAACCCAATTCCAACAAAAATTGGCAGAAACACTACATGTGACTCGAGGAGCAATTTGCCAACATTTAAAAGCCATGGGAAAGATTCAGAAGTATAGAAAATGGGTGCCACACCAGCTGAACGATAGACAAATGGAAAATCGGAAAACCGTTGTGAAATGCTGCTTCAACGATTCGAAAGGAAATCTTTTCTGCATCGAATTGTCACGGGGAACGAAAAATGAATTTTTTTTGAGAACCCGAAGCGAAAAAAATCATGGCTTTCCCCTGGTGAAGCTGGTCCATCGACTGTAAGGTAAGCCGTAAGACAATGCTCTGTGTTTGGTGGGACCAGTGTGGTGTGGTGTACTACGAGTTGTTAAAACCTGGTGAAATTGTGAACACGGATCGCTACCGACAACGAATGATCAATTTGATTCATGCTTTGATCGAAAAACGGTCGGAATGGGCCCGAAGACATGGCAAAGGTATCTTGCAACATGACAACGCGCCGTCTCATACCGCTAAACTGGCGAAAGACACATTAAAACACTTATATTAATATTATCGCACCCGCAGTATTCTCCAGACCTCGCCCCGTCCGACTATCACCTTTTCGCATAGATGGAACACTCCCTTGCAGAGCACTGCTTCGCTAATTTTGAAGAAGGAATAGAAGCCCCAGAGCATTTTCTGAGCTGCTCTTGAAGTAGGTGCTTGATGATGATTCTGCCTCTAATACAGAAGGGGCTCGATGAGTTGCTGCAGATCAAATTCAGTTCAGATTAGATAGGTCTCGAGCTAAATAAGGTCACCAAAGTTTCTTTGTCATTTGATAGAGTTCTTGTAGGTCATAACCAACATATTTTTTTCTTTCACTGGCAAACTGATTTTGCCTACAGAAACCAATGATAAGTACGGCTAAATCTGTCATCAACGGAGCTAAAACTACAGTGCACTGATTTCTCGTGGGATGGCAGGATATGGTACACCTAACCTTGCCTGCTGCTACATCCTTCCAGAAATATCTCAGTTTAGCTCTGTAGCTCGTAATATTATATTTTCGACAGCATTCGGCTCATCATACTTCGATTCATACTTAGAGACTCTGTGCATTTCAGTTGTGGAATTGCTGGTCTCGTTTTAGCAAGGATACCCAGTGCAGAGGTAATTAGTGCTGGTTACTTTCTTCATGTTCTTTACAACATACTTAGAGTGGATAAAAAAGATTGTTTTTTTTAGACTTGCGGATAATGTGTGCATCTTCAGAGATGATGGACATTGCGCACCGCAGATGATATTACTTTACCGATACCGATTTTCGCCAGAAAATTTCAGGGATGATTATAATTCATAAGCAATTGTTAAGACGTCGATATATCCTCAAAAATTCCACTTGTGGTGTGCTCTATGGACATAGAGAATCATTGGCCCATGCTTCTTTAAAAATGGTGCATAATATTATAGTCAATGGGGAACGCTACAGAATAATGACTTTTTCGTACATGAACTGGAGGATGTTGAAGTGGACGGCCTTTTGTTCCAAAAATATGCTACACAGCCAACGAAAAAATCAATTTATGGTGGGAAACTTTTGGTGAGCCATTTATCTCGCGTCGTGAGGCTGTGGCGTGGCCTTCAAGACTAATTTTTGTGACATTATGTGAAGTCGGTTATCTACGCGAATAAGCTCGAAACGATTGACGTCTTGGAAGAGAATATTTGGTTCGTGGTCGGAAATTGGGAATTTTTTCGATCCAGCCGCGGCAGTCACTTTCCCCAAATCATTCTTAAAATTTAATGACAAACCTTATCTCTAAAATAAAGCTAAACCATAACATTAAATAATACGAGTTTTATTTCTTCTTGATAACAGCATGTTTTAAAAAACACCCTTTATATATAATAGAATTGGAGCTTTAACCCTTAACTACATTCGCTTTCTTAATTTACGCTACTACATCGATGGCGTAATTTTCTACATCAATCAAAAATTCTTTATATTTTGCAGGACCTCACATAAAAAAAGAAAGTATTATTGTGAAATATTACATTTGTTTATTTTTTATTAAAATAATATTTTTGTCATATTAAAAAATTTCATAAATTAGAAAATGGCAATTTTTTTTTAGCGCCTCAGAAAATTAACTCTAAAAATTAGTTGTATTCTACCTATAGAAAAAAAGTATATGTATTATTATAAAACTTAATATTCATATTAAAGAAACATTAAATAAAATAGAATTCAAGATAAGAAATGTATATATCATAGCGGAAATATATATTTTTCGGGTAAACGTTCTATTGGAAATCACTTTTCACATACTGTACAGACTTTTAGTTCTTAGAATATGTTTAACAAATAAATTTATTGCACTTGGAACATATTTTAGTTGTTTTAACGTCTTTAAAACGCGGAAATATATAACAGCGGGCACTTGTTGACCTTTTTGGCTGACTTGGTCCAGATTGGTTCTCAAGTTCTTTCCCAAGATGTTGAGCAATGGCTTGGTTCAAATCTCTTGAGAAGTTTGCTGACATTTTACATCGCTCTTTGAAGTTAAATTTGACTAAAGCTATGTAATTTATTCTCAATATTTGCTGCATTCCAAATAACGAAATTGTTGATTCTGGTCAAGGGCATCCACGCCACCTTTGGAAAAATTGTAAAATTCTATAATTTCAGATTTTTAAAGAACATGGATCAACCAAAATATTGTTCTTATTTTTTTAGGCACATAGGAAGCCAATGTTATATCTCGAACAAATCCAAATGAAGAAGAAGAACGGATTTTGATTTGTTCGGCAAAATCCTTTAGGTATTTTTCATTTGTTTTTTCTCATAGTTACGGCATAAGTTAATCCATTTCATTTTAGAGCATCTACTAGCTCAAGTGATGAAAACCAATTGTCCCCAGTTATGTTCCTATTTGTACCAAACAAAGGGCTTGCTAGCCTTAAGACCGATTACATTGGTATTGAATGCTTTTGTTATCTCTTGTATTCTCTTTTCCTTGATAAATAAAAGAGAAGTATAAGTAATGAGTTTTGACACATTATTTTAATGCCATAGCATGCCGGCTTAGACTTCATATATACTCGAAAGAGGCAGCTTCCTCTAAAAGGTACTAACATTTCTTCCACCGTCAAATATTCTGAAAAAGTAAACTTATGAGATATGTAAGAAATAATGGCTAGTCTATCAGTTGCTCTTCTTTCTGTGCGGCTTTGTATTTCATCAAATCTGAGAGCAGATATCAAAATAAGAATCTGTTTAAACTTATCACGACCCTAAAAACATTTCTACCAGTTCCATCAGT
The DNA here is from genome assembly GCA_037013455.1 of Ceratitis rosa. Taxonomy (NCBI): domain Eukaryota; kingdom Metazoa; phylum Arthropoda; class Insecta; order Diptera; family Tephritidae; genus Ceratitis; species Ceratitis rosa. The sequence continues at coordinate 15,148,896 of JAWMAG010000054.1, forward strand.
AGTCCATAAAGTACGTACACCTTCATGATTGGACTTGTATATACCAGAGAGCACAAGAAGACCCATTAAGGCTTTAATTTCCATTTCATTCGTGAGGCTGAGAAAGGAGGGCAAGTTTTCTTGTCTTTTTTTTGGCCTTTCAATTCGCTTTCTGTTTCATGGTCGCTATTCTCGACTTCTCCATCACTTATGCCATCCTCGTCTTGAAAAATATCGTTATTTCCTGCGTCGTCAGATGAGTCGTTTTCCTCACAATTTTTTTCTGTTTTAGATTTACTTAAATAGAGCTTCATTTTGTTTACATAATGAAAGATCAATAAATACCAAAAATAAAAATAAATGGCATAACTCCATTCGTGGGGCACACAGGGGTAGATACCTACTAGAGATTTTATTTTAGGTAGCTCGATCTCCACACATACACTTCATGATGCCGGCATGAACTGAGAATACACGGTGTTTTAAAGAATATACTTTAGTGCAAAGTAAGTTATAAAATAAAGAGTGCGCCTTGGAGTAAAAAGTTACCCTACTAATGTAGTTAAGGGTTAAGCTTTTCTCAAATGAGCATCTTCTAGAATTTGCGATGATATTTCCTGCCGAAGAGCGACCGCACTTAAAAAAAAAAAATTCTTTTAAATTATGGATGCTGGTGTGAGTAGGATTTCAACCTATGATATTATGTATGATGATACACTCTGCTATCACTTGACTTCTGCGGTATCATGCATTAACATATTTGAAATGAAATAAAAGGTGTGAATGATAGGACCTCGTTTATACTTATTCTATTCATTATACATTTTTTATCATGAGGACCCTGATAATCCTTGCCTTAACATCCAACAGTTAAATATTTTTTATTATATTTGACTATCTTCCGCATAGATTATATGAGCTTGAGTCCATTAAAGTGGCATTGAGTAACCTGAATTTCCTGAAACCCAACAAATTTGGCGTACCTCACAGCCGGTAGAAAATTATTTCCACTTACTTCATTTATCAAAAATTCGCATTCACCGCCCGTTTTAATGAAAGAATTGAAAGTAAGAATAAAGAAGAAAATTACCAGGAAATCTCACGCACACAAAGCGCTTACATGAAACCAGAATTACATATATTATGCACCGACAATAAAATATCGAGTGGCAACTGCATTTCGCTGATAAATAACTGTAACCGCTTACAGCACCGTCAATAATATGGGATTGCGTGTAAGGTTATACCATCGTCTTCGTCTTTTGTTTGCTCTTCATTAAGCATAATTGTATGCATTCGGTGGCGGCGATATCATCTGCATTGCCTCGCACCGCCATCGCCTGAATTGAATGATATGAAAATGCGAAATGTGCATTGAATGCAAATAATTTATTTCCTACCAATTTTTCCATCGCAATGAGCATTGGCGAGCGGTGGTCGGGGATAGGTATGCACGTGTGCGCGTTTGTGTGTGTGGGGGTGGGTGTGAGCGGTAATGTGTTGGCAGCAGTAGCAGCAGTATCAGCAGCAGCAAGTGAAGTGCGATGAAAATTACATAGCGAAGATGTCGTGGAGTTACGGAATGTATGTATATAAAAAAGTATATTTATGTGTTGTATGCATATATGTATGTATATCTGTGGTATGAAATGAAATTTCATCGCAGAAATTTTAATGTTGCAATTCAAAGCGTTGCTGCGCAAATATTGCCTTTCTCAGCGTTGCTCAGTTGATATATGTATGTATGTATATGGTATATGCATGTACAAATATGCATATATATATGAGTGTATGTTTTATATTTGTGTGATAGGTATTTATTGCGCGACGAATTGGTGCCAGCACTCAAGCAGGCGCCAAAAGTATCGACAAGCATTTATATACATACATATGTATGTACTATGTAAATAAGTATATATTATATATTTACTACATTTCCCTCCAAAGGATATGCATACGAGCATGTGTATGTGAATGTGTGTGTTATGCCATAGTTTATTGGCCACAGACATTCACTTTCGTGGTAAGCCATGTTCAAATGTTGCCGCTGCAACCAAACATACTCATACACATGTAAAATATACAATACATATGCATTGCTGTGTACGTTTCTATGTGTGTGTGTGTGTTTTATATTGATACATTTTATTTGCTTTTCCTTTATTTATTGGCATCGGAAATGATTCATGCTAGCAAATAAATATTTGACTTACGCACACATAGTAACACCAACACACACCCACACACCCAGACATACACAAATAAATAAATACCTTTACAGTTGAATACCTTCATGCCAATTTCTTAGCTTCTTACCATTACTTGGTGGTGTTGACTAGAGATGTAGTGAGAGAGAGAGAGGAAGGCAAGAGTAACAGAAGGAGAGGCTGTGGTAGAGGAAGTGAGAGGCAACAGAAAAGGCGAGCGCGCGTTCAAGAAAAGCGCGCAAGAAAAACAAAAGTATTTATTTGACTGTCTGCGGCGGCGGTAAAAAAAATGACGCTCACGCGAACAGTTGAAATGCGCGAAATACGCGTTTTTGATTGCGAGCACAAGTGAGGTCGTTGCCTTTGACTCATTTCCATTCCTTTCATTTCCTTTGCGGTAATGTTTTGCTGTCACATTTTTATTGCTCTTTTGTGTGTGTGTGCCAATATATTGGTGATGAAGAAAAGAAAAGTATTGAAAGTATTGTCTGTACATATATATGATTAGAAGGACATAAGTGAGAAATTCTGATTGTCATAGGTGGTATAATTTGTATATTTTTTGGCATAAAAACAATAAGATTTCAACAGCATGAACTTTAGCTGAGCTATATTAGCCTCACTAAAAAAGTAAAATGTATGGACAACCAATACGAAGGAGCCAAAGCCTCTAGTAGTCGAGTTAGTTTCGGCCGGAGGTCCCTTCCAGAGCTAAAATTCTACTCTATTCTATTCCAATTTTAATCATAAAAATTAAAATTTCTCACACAATTATTGTCGCTGCGAAGTGGTCTGAAACTTCACGATACTCCAGTTCTACTTAATAATTCGGAGTTAAGGTTTTTATGGGAATCCCAACTAAATCTTTACCAATAACTTTGATGAAAGCCAAAAACTCAGTCAAGAGCGAGTGAGGTCTTATTTATTTATTTCATATCAGAAGTACACTCGGACTGATTCATACTCTCAGCCAATCAGCGACCACAATTCGAAAAATTGACATACATTTATTAATTTAGATATTGGTCTGACCCGGACTCGAAGCAATGACGTTCTGACCTTTTCGAAGGAGTGATGCTGTGAGTCTCTCCTCGGATGGATCGTAAATCTGGAAAGTACAACTGAATTCCTCGGCGATGTATTTTAAATTAATAATTTCTATCATTCCGTGTAAGATTCCTGCCTTATCGATTTGCGAGCGTGGTACTCTAGATTTATGACTGCACTTAGAAAGTCGACGAGGGTGAGTTATTTGAGAATTGCTTTCATAAGCTCAAAAGCTTAACTGAACTTTCGTGTCTTAGAATAAATTTGCCGCAGATTTGTGTTGGGTTTCAAAAGATTTTCAGAATGACAGCTGTGGATGTTTTTTGAGTTATGCGTTTTTATAAATTTCTTCTGATTTTTTTTTAATTCATTGCTATAAATAAATATTTATATTTCCTTGTCTTTACCATCATTGACGCAGGTCGTCAAATTTAGCTATAAACAGAAAAGATCTCTAAATTTCTGCAACACCATCACAACGATTTGTATTTATTTATGAGTATACACCTACAAATAAGTAAGTAATTTATATCAATAATAAAAATAATAAATGATTTCTTTTCCAGCCAGTTTTTACATGAGTTTATATATTTGCATCAACACATACATACATACGTGGAAGAATGAAAACAAATTTTACATACATTTTATATTTTTTATTGGTTTCAATTCGGTTTCAAACGGAGGAAAAATTTATTCATCCACAGATTTTTTGCTGATTTCCTTCACTTGTATATATTACATATATGATATATTTGCATATTTTAAAATGTACATATATACGAATAAAATTTGTGTTTGTATGTGGGTGTAAAATTGATTCATATGCATTAATAATATGGTAAATGAAATAAATATGCCAATATTACGATGTGACGTGTGTGTGTGTCTGCGTCAGTGTAATATGTAAAATAGCAAGCGCTAAGTGATAAAATTGCGCCGAAAACAATGTGTGAAAAAATAATTTCCACATTTTAGCAGACATGCAAATGATTGCATAATATTAAACTACTCTGATCGATTGCAGGAATTTGTGAATGAAAATTTTTTACCAAAAAAATTAAATATGAGTTCATAAGAGCGGAAGTTGAGAGAGGCTAATAATAATATATACCAACATATATTAAAAGTAAAATAAACACAGTTGAATACGCTCGATTTGAAATGTTAAATGTGTGTAATTTGTGTTTAGGAAAAAGTGTGGTATCTGCAGCTTTGGCATTTTTCTGACATTTTTTGGACACCCACATCGTTCTTTAACTATTATTTTTGTCGATTAAATTTTTTTTCCTATAATATTTGCTTTTATATTTTTTTATTGATATTTTTAAATTTTTTCATGTGCACAGTGCTTTTAAACAAACAGTATATTTCATTTAAAAAATAGTTTTATTTTAAGAAAATGCATAACCGCTTGGTGATTGGCTGCACGTGAATAGCATTTTTTTTGAAAATATATCAAAAGCAGTTACAAAAATATCCCCTTCGAAAAAGGATTTTACATCAGTTTAACAAAAAAAGTGCAAGTCAGAGTAATGTAAAATCTTTTAATCGGAACTCACGGGCATACAAGTAGCAAGTTGAATAACTACTTTAATCAATTAATCAATTTCTCAAATTAAATAAAAGCTCTTTCAATAAGTTCACCAGTTGTTCAGAGGAGGCTTACATAAAAAATGTGGATCCCTTTTTTTGTTGGAAAATTATTAAATTACGAGTACACATAAAAAATTAGTAGGGGTGCACAGGAAAATTCGCCTAAAACACAAATTATATATACATTTATAATTACATAAAGTAAACCCTTCTATAAAAATCATTATTGACCTCAATAAGCAAGACATTAGTTGTGTTTTCCAGACTAGTTAGGGAGGAGCGAGTTAGTCTGGCAGTAAACAAGGAGAATACGAGATATAATATAATCTTTTTAACAATAATAACCAGAGATAATTTCGCTCATCCAGGATCCATCACTAACATCAACAACAATGTCAGTCTTGAAATCTAACGCAGGATCCCTCCTTTCAACTGAAGTGAGTAGGAATAGAGTATTGCCACGACCCTCTTGCTCATAACCACCGAGATACCAGATTTTACAGAAGCGTGGATGATATCCATATTATATGAGTCTGGACTAAGAGTTTTCAAAGGGAACATTTTGCGGATGACCTATTGCCTCTTTTGGATTATACCCCGATATTGAAATAGTTCAGTAATTTGAGGGAAAGCATTGATCATGTCATTCGTATAGGCGAAAGCACTAAATCATTGCCGATCTCTATCTCCGATTTGTGGTATTTGTCTTGCCGAAGAGGGGCAGAATTTTTTTGGATGTTGTATGACCAGAATGTGAACCTTTATGCCGTACCACTAATTACTTGGTTACTGCTGTTGGAGAGATATATACTTATATTTTCAAATAAAATTCAATAAACATCTAGTAAAGACATGGGTAAGGTCAATTCTATTTGGAATCTTAGAGCATTTCGATAATGGAGGCAGTATTCTTGAACTTTTCGCATCACCCTTTGATTGGCCGTATGTTAGCTTATTTTCAATGGATACCGAATCATATGGTTTTCTAACACTCCGCACACACATTTTAAGAGGAAAACCTTACTTAAATAATCGAGCTACTTTCATTTTGCTTGGTTCTGTGCTAAAACTATGTATTCCGCATTGTCTATTACCGGGGTAGGGAAAGGTTAACATAAATCTTAGGGCTACAAAGCCATGGTGTTAATATATGAAGATGCCCCCAGCTTGCCTTTAGTTGAGTAGTAAACAGATATTTAGCCTAAAAGTTCTGTAAGAATCTTTCTCGCAGATTTGCTTTTGGAAGAAAATGTACAAAGATCTCCTCTTATTAATCTCTAAAATCCTTGACTAAAAAGCTCTAACATTGAGTCGTATTAAGGAAAACTCCTGACTAACTTTTCCTTTTCGAAGCTTTGAATATGAAAATAAAATAATGTTGCGCATACGACATGGTGACCTCATGTAACAACTTAGAAAAGGCTTGAACATAAGAAAAATTATTCATCTAACAAAAGAGGTCAAAAGTGAACAGAACGTTAAGCAGCATGTGCCTCTTATTTATTTAAATTTCCTTACATTTTGAAGGACACCAGCAACAATGGCCTAAAAAAAGAGCTAAACATTTCTATTCTGTTCAAAATTTTTATTTATAATCCTTCATAAACATTGAAATAAGCAGAACATTTAAAACTAATAATATTACTTCGAAATGACTTGCTTTTTCTGAATGACCAAGACGCGATTTGTTTGCTGATTAATTTCTCAAAACGTTCAGTCGAACCCTTGGCAGATGATATGTACATGAACTTAAAAAAACATGAACCCAAGGAAAAAATATAAAAAATAGCCAAGTCATTATATAAGTCACTCTCAATATATGGACTACCAAATTATATGTGAAGAAAAATGGGAAGCACATAAAAGGTAGCTGAAGCACATAAACACCAGGAGGACAGCTTAATTTCAAACACAATGCACATACTCCAATATACGTATAGTCACACACAAACGCAACACATGCGCATATATGGAAGTCGTTGTCTTCATTTCGACACTAAATTTGTTGTTGCTTACACAAAACGAAATGACGCAGCTAATAACGGTATTATATGCGGTAAATGTGTTGATGAAGCTGCTGAAACGCTGTAATAAATATATTTGCGAGGGCTTGGAGTACCTCCACCAAAGCCAACGTTACCACTTTGCGGGCATGTAATGACCCTGTCAAATAAATGTCAATAAAGTGCTTGGTGTTGTTAGTAAGAGGGTGTAGTCAGCAGTGAAGGAGGTTTACCGAATAATGACGTGCAAAGCCATGAGGAAGAAAAAGTTTGAGAGGACAGGTATGATGTAATGGAGCGCTATAATATTTGGCTATGATAACTTTTGACATTCGCAAAGATAATATAAGCAAAATATTGAACCGCGATAAAATTTGTCGAATGTGGTTTATTTTAAAAAAATTCCTCACATCTCACGAAACCCTTGTCAATCTCATCTCATCTCATCTCATCTCATCTCATCTCATCTCATCTCATCTCATCTCATCTCATCTCATCTCATCTCATCTCATCTCATCTCATCTCATCTCATCTCATCTCATCTCATCTCATCTCATCTCATCTCATCTCATCTCATCTCATCTCATCTCATCTCATCTCATCTCATCTCATCTCATCTCATCTCATCTCATCTCATCTCATCTCATCTCATCTCATCTCATCTCATCTCATCTCATTTCATCATTTTAGTGCAAATTTTATAAGCCTCTCAACATTCTCTCTTCGGTTTATAAAATACTTAATATTTAATTTATTTCACATTTACTTCAAAAAATTTAGAAAATGAATAGACAGCCAGACAGGTCTGATTGCCAATCACATACATACTTCATAAATGCTGACAGCATAAAAATTCCCTTGAATATTCGCAATCAGGAATAAGTGCTCAATTTATTACACCTGCAGTATATTTTTTTTGCGTATTTAATAAATATATTGAGTGAAAAAAAGTTTCCACATTAAATACCTCCAATTGGTTCGTTAAAAACACCTCACAGAGTTAATAAAATAAATTTGCGGGATGAAAACCAAAATTAGGCGTGCGGCGTGAAAAAAGGAAGTTACTTCGTGTTGAAGGCCCACACAAAAAGTGTAACACGTAACTCACATTCCTTTTACAATGCCCACTGACAAGTGATTTAGGTACTCAATGATTGTGGGCTCATTCCCAGCCCCAGCGCTTTTTATCGGTTTGTGCCGGACGTGCGGTGAATTTACTGTTGAAATTAAATTTTTATGAGCTTTTCAGCACACAGCACGTGGCTCGTAACGAGTGATGATGAGTATATTTTTTATTTTAAAATATGTAAATATGATTATGCATTCTAAATTACAGAAGGAAGATATAATATATATTTTTTTAAATAATATTGTATTTATGTTCATTATTGGTGGGACAAAAAAAATGTGCACAACTTGCTATTCGAGTTCAGTTGGAGAGAGAAGGATTCAACAGAATAGATCGGGAATTTCTCTAAAACCCATAAAAATTAAAATACCGGCACTCACCTCTCACTTCTAAAAGGCTTTCTTAGAAAACTGGAATTCTAGTTAGACTTGTCTTATGCAGTTAGGTTATGGGTTATGGGTTATTTGTAGAATCTACATAAAAAAATTCCAAATTTCAAAATCTCGAAATCTCAAAACTTCAAAATTCTTAAAAACCTTGAAATCTCCATACTTCAAAGAAAATCTTAAGCCTGTAAATCACAACATCAGCAAGTCGCAAAAAATTTCCAAATCTATAAATATGATCTTTCACTTCAAAGGTGGTTCCTTCTTTGGTTGGATTACAGTGACTTTATAATATGTTACGAAGGCATTCTTCAAATACTTCCTCAATCTGCCTTTCCGCCACCTTTCCCGCTCTATTCTTATGAAGTTGAACTGCTACCAGAGGTTGTATAATATTTTCAATTCAAAATCATTTGATTACACCAATTTCAGAAATCTCCAAGCAATAAACTGACAAAAAATAATATACGTAATAGAAAATTCGAGAATGACCAAAACACCAACACTCATCCATTTAAAAAATAATTTAAATTCAATTTTAAGCGCAACTTTTGTACGTGAAAGTGGTTTTTTATCAACACTCACGCAAAGTTTTACAATTTTTTCGTCTACACTTTTCGTACATATATTCATAATAAAATATATATGTATTTCCAAATATGTATAAATGAATGCGGTGAACAGAAAAAAATAAAGAGAAGTTAAAAATAGTTGCGTTCAGTTGCAGATAAACTTGGCAGCAACAGATGACTCACACAGGATATAAAAATGGAAAAGTGAAGAAAGAAAAACCGAAAAAGTGAAAATAGTAGAAAAATATATAGTAAAACATTATAAAAAGAGTTGAATTTGAAAGCGCAGCACGAGTTAGTAAGAAAAATCAGAAATGAATTTGTTTGATTTTCAAACAAGATACAACTCATAGTCTAACCATGTAATAAATTTATTACTTTTGTTATCCAAGGTACTAGCTTTGCCGTGAGGCTATATAGTTTGTTACTTCGCTAAATATGGATGCATAGCTGGGGTTGTTCATGGGATCAAAAACTGAAAATACTTTGATTACTTTTAGTAATGAAAGCCTTAATTGTCAGAAAAATAAATTTGCGAAAACCGAAGCAACAAGTAGTGAGTTTGATATAATTTCCTTATTATAAATTTTATAATAAAAAAAAAATTTTAAATCAATCTGAAAATCTAATCAGTTGAAAGCTCTGAAAAATTATAAAAAATACCAGTTAAGTTCTAAACACTATTAATATGTATGAATACGAAACATGATAACTACCTTAGTATGGAAGTGAAAAGTGAACTTGCCGAAGCGACTTTGAGGCGCCAATCCTGCAAATCCTGCATACAAAAGCACAATTTTTCAGCTTCATCCTTTACACCTTTTTGAGCTGCAATTTTTCTTGCATTATTTTCCTGACTTCTAAGTAATTTACTTTATTTTCATTTTATCTTTCTCTATCTCTCTCTCTCTCTCTCTGCAAATTCCCATTTTGATTCACCACCAATGAATGAAGATGCACTGTAAATATTGCACTTGTCCGGGCAGTGAAAGGCGAAAAGGAAATTGTTAAAAATGTTACAAAATGTACGTAAAAGAATATCAGTTAGCCAGGATGTGCATGTAAATGACTTATAGTAGCTAAGCTGTGGTTTTGTGGCGTGTGCATGAAAGCGATGCGGAAGAGGAATAAAGTTACACGATTGAAATTTTGATGAATGAAAAGAAAAGGCAACATGAGGTAGTTCCTAATATAATTGATATTGTGTTTATTACAAGAATATTTATATTTATATTTATATTTATATTTATATTTATATTTATATTTATATTTATATTTATATTTATATTTATATTTATATTTATATTTATATTTATATTTATATTTATATTTATATTTATATTTATGTTTATATTTATATTTATATTTATATTTATATTTATATTTATATTTATATTTATATTTATATTTATATTTATATTTATATTTATATTTATATTTATATTTATATTTATATTTATATTTATATTTATATTTATATTTATATTTATATTTATATTTATATTTATATTTATATTTATATTTATATTTATATTTATATTTATATTTATATTTATATTTATATTTATATTTATATTTATATTTATATTTATATTTATATTTATATTTATATTTATATTTATATTTATATTTATATTTATATTTATATTTATATTTATATTTATATTTATATTTATATTTATATTTATATTTATATTTATATTTATATTTATATTTATATTTATATTTATATTTATATTTATATTTATATTTATATTTATATTTATATTTATATTTATATTTATATTTATATTTATATTTATATTTATATTTATATTTATATTTATATTTATATTTATATTTATATTTATATTTATATTTATATTTATATTTATATTTATATTTATATTTATATTTATATTTATATTTATATTTATATTTATATTTATATTTATATTTATATTTATATTTATATTTATATTTATATTTATATTTATATTTATATTTATATTTATATTTATATTTATATTTATATTTATATTTATATTTATATTTATATTTATATTTATATTTATATTTATATTTATATTTATATTTATATTTATATTTATATTTATATTTATATTTATATTTATATTTATATTTATATTTATATTTATATTTATATTTATATTTATATTTATATTTATATTTATATTTATATTTATATTTATATTTATATTTATATTTATATTTATATTTATATTTATATTTATATTTATATTTATATTTATATTTATATTTATATTTATATTTATATTTATATTTATATTTATATTTATATTTATATTTATATTTATATTTATATTTATATTTATATTTATATTTATATTTATATTTATATTTATATTTATATTTATATTTATATTTATATTTATATTTATATTTATATTTATATTTATATTTATATTTATATTTATATTTATATTTATATTTATATTTATATTTATATTTATATTTATATTTATATTTATATTTATATTTATATTTATATTTATATTTATATTTATATTTATATTTATATTTATATTTATATTTATATTTATATTTATATTTATATTTATATTTATATTTATATTTATATTTATATTTATATTTATATTTATATTTATATTTATATTTATATTTATATTTATATTTATATTTATATTTATATTTATATTTATATTTATATTTATATTTATATTTATATTTATATTTATATTTATATTTATATTTATATTTATATTTATATTTATATTTATATTTATATTTAAATTTATATTTATAATTATTTTAAAGGGTATATAATAGAATTTATAAATATTTTCGGCAAACCCTAATAAGGGCTGTTGTTTATATTGCAATGTGGTTTCTGTTTGAGAAAGTGAAAATTCTTGTAGACTCTTAGGATGTCCATTTATGAAAGAGTGGAGAAATTGCATGGACTAATGTTGTCATTCAAAACGGTATGCGGAAGTGTACAAAATATTAGTTTACCTTCTGGCGAAGTTAATCACAATTATAGATTATTATCTAGTATATGGCTTAAAAATAGTATTAAGTTAATTTTAAAATAACATACCATACAAAAATTACATGTCATCTAAAAAATATTTATTCACAATTTTAATAATAACCACTATTAATAAAAATAATAGTTAGAAATAGATAATAGATATTTTTATTAGTGAAAAAAGGTTGATAATAGCAGACCTGGGAACTTTTGAAATGCTTCTATTACATACCTCGGGATTAATTGGAAAAAAACTATACATTTTGTTCAACAAATAAATAGATTCCGCCGTTTCGAATAAGTTTGATTAAAAACACAACGACACGGGAATTTTTTATATTGGATTATTTTATTTTAGTTACTCATACGCCATGTCATTGCACCAAAATGTGGGAAATAGCGAAGAGTACACTAAAATCAACTTAATAAGGGGAAAGATATGCTCAAGACTTGACATTTTCCAGACATGTAAACGAAATTTCAGACAATCATGTACCATATTTAAGCTTCAAAAAACAATTTTTGTATAAAAAAATGTTGGAATTTTTTAATGTTGTGATGAGTTTTCTAAAGCGACTGTAGTCTGAAGTTCTAAGCCGGTGCTAATGATGTAGGTTCTGCGATGCGTCTGAAACAGTCGAGCCAATTTTTTTTATTTTTAATTTGTATGAATGTTTCTTCTATGAACTAAAAAAGTACCGAGGAAGTTGAAAGTTGATTTTTTTTGAAAAAAAAAATCATTTTAAGTTTCAAACAAATAGTTTAAAAAATACTGCAACTTTTTTAGGAAACAATTTAAAAGTGAAGCTAGATCATTTTGATTATTTTTGATAGGACATATATTCTTTTTGCTATCACCCCTACAGTTTTCTAAGACTTGTAAAAATGTAAACTCGAGAAAATGCGCTTCAAAGTTTTTCTCACGCATTCGCACCTCCTCAACGATCGACTACTAAAACTGCATTAGCTTCTAAAATATATCGAGCAATTTCTTGAAGCCTCTAAAGCCTCTAACTTTTCCCAACTTTCACGTATCCTTGAGCGACGTTAATAAAAATTTTTTTTTGTGCTACAAATTTTACAAGCAAACTGGTGCAAGCCACAACTCTAAGCAATCGTATAATGTACTCGCATGAAACAATGCCAAATGTACCCCAAAACGCATAGCAGCCATATTTTTCCAAGCGAGTAACAAAAACAACACTCAAAACTTTAAACTAAAAAAAAAAGATTCAATAGAAAATTTTCAATACGCCAACAATTGATTACCATAGTTCCAATGATGCTGTTGTGTTTTGGTCCGTAGATATGTTTGCTGATTGAACGACATTCATTTCACATGAAAAATGTACATCGAGTTCAGGAGAAAGTTTCGTTGAAAAGCCTCAATACCAAATGCCAAATGCGTTTGTATGTAGTAATCAAGAGTTTTCGTTGTTGTTGTTGTTGTTGTTGTTTAAAAGAATAACTAATGCAATGTTATGCATGTATGTGAGCATCTAAAACCAACGGCGTCGCTGATATGTAGGCTCGACCACACCGCAAGCACGAGAATTGCACAATTTATGCCGAAATGCCAAATCAGCAGAAATGGATGAGTAGCCTTCTACTACATGCATGGTTATGCGCTGTATTTGTAGATATGTATGTATGTACCTATGTATGCGTGCTTGTTTGTCGACACTTGCATGAAAAACCATTTTAACTTTCAGTAAAATTGGCGAATGTTTTGCGATTGTTTTGAGCTGCCAACTCACACACACACACACACACACACACAGTCACATTAAATCTTTGCTTTTTTCTTCGTGTCCATTCCGATTTTTCACCGCAAGTTTTGACTTAAATGAATGGCATTTCATCAATTTGCACCATTGAGTAGACCGGCATAACGAGGCTTTTTCCGTCAGAACTTTTAGTTGTGTTTAAGTTTTGCTGGATGTGTGGTTATTGTCTGTTGAGTGAAGTGGACTGCAGGAAAAAACTGAATTACAGGCTGTATTGGGCAAGTCATATCTGGACTGAAAGGATTTTTATATATGCTTGAAGCTTGTAATGATCTTCAGAAGTCTTATTTGTTCGTTTTGCCGAAAAAAGTAATTTTCCTAATAATGAATAATATCCAGCTAATTCTGGATATATCACATCTATAATGTGTGTAGGAGACGAGGCGCAATGAATATTTCTTTTTCCTTGACCCTTGCAGCAACCGGAGTTGAGTTGAGTTGAGGGGACTGCGACTGACGCACTTATGCCTGGAGTTTTATTTTGATACCGTTGCTGTCTCATCTCATTTGTTCATGATCTTATCTCATCTCATCTTCTCAGCCATACGAATCATTCCGTGTGTTATATGAATGATGCGATATTTCCTATACCAGTCGTTGCTAAATATGTCAGCCAGTCAATCAAAGAATTAATATAGGTCGAATAGTGCTTAGGACTGTACTCTTCTTCTCCTTGTCTGTGCAGTTTCACCAAAAAAAAATCTAGTATTACTATACCTTCATTCATACTGATGTATCCGAAACCAATCATAGCACTTCATATAGCATAATCTCCGAAAATAAAATTATCAAAATATCAATTGCTCCATACTACAAACCTAGTAAATCTAGTAAAATACTAAAAATAAATGTTTGGCTATATGTTCAGACCCACTCTCCGTTCTTACCACAATTCCCTACCCGACATAAAAAACAATACTTACTACCCAAAAATCATATTAATATGGACATAAAAAAGAGCTGGCCACAACCTTGCCGACCAAACCGTCAAGCAAGCGAACCAAGGTCCAGTTATCAATACAGAAAACTTAAACCTACTAGAGGTTAAAAACCATATCAAGCAATACTTACTCTCGAAACAGCGCATCGAATAGCACCTAACCAATAACTGGTAAAAAATCATTTATTACAAAAAGGCCCATCGATTGGACTTCCTAAAAAAATCTAAAAAAAAATCCTTCACGTCTTGATTTTATAAAATTCGACCGCCTTAAACTAGGATAAACTAACCTAACAAACGAGCATCTTATGAACAATTCAACCCTGATATGCTGTACTTGCAGCGTAAATTTCACAGCCATAGATAACCACCTTCCACCGAGCTGCCCACTATATGCCACCCACAGAGAACGAATTTTTACTAAGTCAAACACAATTTCTAACCTCTCAGTTCCTTCAATCGAATTAATTCTCTTAATAAAAAAATTTTCTCAAAACAACAAATTTTTTTCATAGAATTTAAACAAAAGAAATCTAAACTTAGAATATAAATATGTACATGTGATAAGTAAATATGTAAATAAGTATTGAGCTTCAGGCCCAGCAGCTATAGCTTCCAAACAAATAGCTTATGAGATTTATGTTGTAAGCTATATTTCATGTAAATAAAATAAATAAATCAAGTATCCCATTTTTCTTCCGTGAGGTTATATTGAATAGTGTCCAGTTAGTATACCAGTTCTTGTAATTAGTCTAGAAGGATTAGATTTCTTGATCTTTCAACACAAAGACCAATGCTGTCTAGTCACGTTAAAAGTTCTTTCGTTAATACATCTGGTGTTGGCTATTTCGTGAGTTTTGACAGAGGTACGCCCGATACGTGTGTAGAACTTACTATAGTTGGAAGGATAACTATCACTAACCCATAAGCTACACAGTTTTCTGAGATGGCTCTATATCCAGGCACCCAGACCACGGTTTTGTTGCATCTAGCCGAGAACTTCTTTGGAGTGCTTCAGCATGTTAACTCTACTTTTGATGTAGTGCCATTACATTGAAGAGATCTGATGGCAGTTTGGCTACGCAAGAGATTCGAGCAACCATTCTGCGGCTTTGGTGGATGCAAAAAGTTTTGCTTGGAAGACGCTGCAGTAGTCTGGTAGTCTGAAATTAAAATTGATGTTGGTGAGTAAATTCCACAGCCCACAATTTCATTGAGTTTAGAATCATCCGTGAAGATGGCTAAGTCTCCCTGATTCAGAGCAATTGTATTTTCCCATTCATTCCTGTTTGGGATTCTGGGAAGAAGAGATTGTCAAAACAGTTAATGAAGATAGCGTAATCAAACTCCGGTGCAAATTGTGTAAAAGACAGTATCCGGGCGTGCCCTTTTCTGTGATACCTCCAAAGGCCGCGTCCAGTCAAATAGCGTTGCAGCTCGCTGGAAGTTTGTCGTAAAGATCCTGGAGAAGAATGGTTTCCATGGCTTTTGATGGCGTAGACGGTAGAGCTTCCCAAATGGGAATAGCTGCCAGCTGAACTCTATTCAGCTTGCTCTTGAAATTGGGATTTGATCTCGTAAACTTAAATGAGTCTAAGTACCGCTGTATAAATCTAATGAACAATAAAGGGTTTTATTCCCCATCTTATACCAACAGCCACTTTGTATGCGTAGAGGGCAGTGATAGCTTTCCTCGACCGTTTCGCCAAGTTTCGGCTTCTGTTGAGTTTACCATATAGGTTTATTCCAAGATATTTGACTTCGGTAGGAAGCGTGATTTCTAAGCAATTTACTTTGCGTTAAAACTGCTTTTAAAGAAAACTACTTCGGTTTTCACTGGATTGACATCCAGTCCACATTACTTGCATCAGCTTCCTGCTACAATATAAGTAAATCACTCGCTGTTAGGGCAATATCAGCGGCGTGTGCTACCACATCAGAACGTGTGTTATCTGGCTGTTGAATTAGCGTATTTACTGTGAGGCACAAATTGAAGGAGAAGCCCGGCCGAAAATCGCTTAAGCGGTTACAAAGCGCCAATTATATAAATACAACAAAATTTTTCACTTTGCTCGAATTTTCCCGCAGGGTCACTTCACCATTGCTTTTTCGTAGGCTTTTAAGCGTCAAATGAATTGCATTCGATCACCTTGAAATCGTTGTTCAAAGTTTACTGAGTAAATCATAGAAAAAAAAAGACGAAAGGAAAAAAAACGAGTATGAAGAGAGAAAGTCGTATTTGAAATTGAATTGAGTAATTTTTCATAATGTTCAATTTAACAATACATTTGCTTTAAGGCTCAAAAGTTTTGCCATTGTATGGTTACTTTTCAAGAACGCGTATACTTCTTCGGTAATGTTTTAACATTTAATAAAGCCAATTTATTTCAATGTCAGACACATGTAGTGGCCGATATGAGTAAAGGATATAACTAATTTTTTTATTAAATTTTTTCTATTTTTAAATTTATATTTTCTAATATTTCGTGGTCTAAAAATTAAAAAATCAAAACCAAAATTATAATGCTAAAAGCAACAGAACTCAAACATTTCATTTGAATGTTGAAATAATCTGCTTACTTTTCAACCAATCTCTCTCTCGGAATCTCACCACACCTCAGCTTGGCGCCTACTTCAACTACTCAACGCTCATTTAGCTTTCACTCATTTACAAAATTTTGTGTACTTATCTACACATTTGCGTACACGTATGTGTGTATGGCATTATGTACGCGTATGTATGTTGATTTGTTTCTCATAAATTCTGTTCAGGTTTTTGTTATTGTTTTTGTCTGTGTGTATGCACCTTTTATGTGTAATTTGCATAAAATACCGAACCAGACAGCAGGAATTCAGTTATTCCTTCGGCGGTGCTTTGCCGCCAGGCTCATGCAAATTAAAGTGAAGGTTCAAGTGGAGTTCAGTTTGAGTTGAGTTCAGTAATGATGTTTTTGTATTGATGATTGGCATTGGTATTAGTTTGATGGTATTGTGGTCGGATCATGTTGGTATAGCTGCCTTCGCCATTGTTATGCAAATGAGTTTAAAGGGAAATATTGTGTTAGCAAGCTAAAGTTGAAGCTCATATATATAGTACCACCTGTAGTTGCGTATTTAAACCTAATGTGGTACTTAGTGTGAAAGGAAAATTTAAAATTTAAATATTTAACGTGGTAAATGTAACCACTAAACGAAGAGGCAAGTCAATTTCCTTTTGGTTTTCTGATATTTTACTCAAACCTTATCCCAGAAATGGGCTTTAGTCAAGCTTCTGGGTATGCAATTACAGTCGTGGGGTTTTACTCAATTCCTACTCTTGCGTCCACCTCGCGCACCCTGGAAACGTGTGCAACCCTCGTGCAAGATGCTAAAACGGCTAAAAGAGAGAAAGCTTCAGTAGAGTCACTCCGACTTATTCGGTTTACGACTCTGCTAAGGTCTAATTGCAGATTATGATTTGAAAGCATGCACCTGCAATACTTTAACCTGGAATCCCTTAACTTAATGTTCAAATAAGATTAAAGGACAGAAGAAGGTAGGTCCTATATTGGCAATATAAAGGAGCGCAAATTTGGTGTCGGATTTGTGATGGAAGAGAGACTCTTTTGCCGAGTACTGGCATTCACTCTGGTGGACTTTTTACACTATGCTCATTTGCACCCATGCCCCGACGGAAGAGAAGAATGATTTGGCCATAGATGGCTTTTATGACTTTGTGTATCAAACAACGTCCGCCAACAAACACAAGGAAGGCTCGACGTCGAAAAACTGTAATCTCAACAGACTTCCAAACGATTTTCTAGTCGGCTTTCACTCCTGCTCTCTGAGAGTACTCATCAGCAACTCCGTAAAGGCAAACTGTCGGACGACGCTTCAAGCTTCCTACGTCCAACTGCAAATGAAACTATTAGATGTACGAAAGATTGCAAAACTAGCTGGTACGATGAGGACTGTCATGTCGCAGATGGTAGAAGGCAGGCTGTCTACCTCGCAACGTTGCGATTAAGAATTGAAGAGGTACTAGATACCGAGAATTGAAGAGAAAAGAAAGACGCATATGCAGACAAAAAAATATATAGTTGGACGAAAGCATGCCCGACGATTGGTATTCAAGTGTGCTCTGCCCAATCCATAAAAATGGGGACCACTCAGTCTGCGCCAATTACCGTTGGAATAAGCCTTCTTATTATCATACATAAGGTCTTATCGATCGTGTTGTGTGAAAGACTAAAGGCCACCGTCAACAAACTGATTGAACCTCATCAGTGTGGATTTAGACCTGAAAAGGCAACCATTGACCAAATATTCACCATGAGCCAAATCTTGGAAAAGACACGTGAAAAAAGATCGACACACACCAGCTCTTCCTCAATTTTAAAGCACTTATTAAAATACATATTATTTAGAGTTGGTAAGAATCTATTACCTCTCTGATAAGGCTTTGGATCTCCTCTGTGCTTTAACGAATAAATTCAGGTATTTGAAGGCGGCGAGGACTGAAGGATGTTCTAGTAGCGAGAATCCACTTCTCTACCCTCAAAGCTCATAACATGGCAGATATGTGCTATGGGCAGGAAGTTTTTTGTTCGCTATGCGAAAAACAATTGCAATTAGTAACTGGAAGCAAAACCTTTATTCAGATTCGAGCTACGCCATTCTGTTAATCATGAGATCCTCCTAATTCAAATGACTAACAAAGCAAAATTCTTAATAATACTTCTTAGCATTAACAGAAGAAAACCAAAGCTCGTGAGAAACTTCATTAATTGTAGTTGCAACAATTGAACTTAATTGCGTCTTTATAAGCTGCATATAAGATATGTTTGTATTTATGTCTTATTCCAATTAACGGATATTTTCAGATATCATATACCTACACCCATGCACCTATACAAACAAGCCAATCCACAGAAATTCCAGTACTCCATTTCAATTGTTTATTTTCAAATGCAAATTCTGTGGAGAAATGCTTTATGCTAATATTAACTGGTAGTACACATACGTACATACACACTAACAAATATTGCTGAATATAACCAACTTCCGTAGCAACAACAATAAAAACAACTTTACCACATTTGCAGTTAACGTTAAGTGTAATATACATATAAATATATACATACACGTAGATATATACATATATATATATATCTTAAGAAGTTATAACCGTTGAAAGCTTAGCAAATTCCAAATTCAGCGCGCTGCCAGCATGGGAACCTGCGCAGGTATTGTGGCAAGCATAAACAATAAAGCGATGAAATTGTGTCTCAGAGCGTTGCTAAGCGCGTTGTGGTGAAAAGTTGAATACACAAGTGAGTAATCTGAGTAACATAGTATTGGAGTGGTATTTAATGTATGAAGGTGAACTGGTTTGTCATGAACTAGTTCCAGTTAAATCAAAATTTATTAGTGGTATCAAGCATTCGAGAAATTTTTAATAAATTTAAAGTAACCTACCATTATTAAGTGCTGAGTTTCTTACTTCAGAGTTGAGGTTCCCAATTTCGAATTTCGCTGTATTCATATTTCTTGAAATATTTCTCTTAAGCTTGACTCGTATAAGATATATAATATAAGCAGATGGGTATAATTGTGAAGGTAGAAAATCTCCGGCCTTATCTTGCAGTTAAGAAAGCTTAAAGCAGTCTCAAACCTAGATTTCTAGGCACAAACTATGTTTGACTTCCATTATGTAAAACAAAGATTCAATCGATTAGCCAGCCAGTATGACCTAACAAACTTATATTTGAACATGTAAAAATCAACTGGTATTTTACTAGTACAATACTGATATATTAATGGAGAATTAAATATTTTCATAACATCTCCAGACGAGTTGAAAATATTTTTAGCTAAAATTGGAATATAATGGAATAAAAAAATATATATAAATCTATAGTAAGCCGACTACAAACTCATAGCATACTATTCCATAACTGGTAGCTCTATCTGCAGAGTGCTTATGTATTTATTTATATGTAGGTGAATGTGTATTGAATGTACATTTCACTTGAAATTGATTTGTTACAATTTTGCATATTTACTGATATTTCAATATGAAAGGTTTTTTAAATTGAAAATGATATTGATACACAATTTGCAAAAATAAATAAAATAGAAATACCAATCAATTTTTTCTAAGGAAAATACCGAATTTAGAGAACTGTGGATTTCTTGGAAAATATGAAAATGCCTTAAACACACCGTTTGAAGCCACTACCTGCAAACGTATATAAATATATTTATTATTTATATTTGATTTTCTAAAGAATTTCAGGCCAGTAATAACATCATTAAAGAGAAAGAAATAGTTGTAAGAAGGAAGTCTGCCCAGTTAGAATATGATTTACCAACGCCTAAATACGGGTGAATGGCCAACAGTGTTTATGAAGTGAAAGCAAAAAAAGTTAAATCAAAGTGTGAAAAAGATTAATTATTTCGCATTAATTTGAGGCACGCGCTTAAGTTTTCTCACCAGACATATGCATGGCCGAAGTGTGAGCCCCTGAATGTACAACAATACAATGAATAATTATCCTCTTCACTCCCAATCAAGGAACCAACGCTGTTGGAATGTTGAAAGCGTAGATTAATGAGCGGAAATCATATGCACCAACTTGTAAATTATTTGCCATTAATTTGATGCTTAAATACATATCGTGCATTGTGGATGTTAATGTTGATATAAGATCAATGATAAGCAAATTGGGGTTAAATGGCTAATGTGTTCAGATCTGATAGGCAGTTGATGGAATATCAATTTCATGCATGTTATAGCTTGTGTATGTTTGTAATAATTCTTTACAAATAACATATTTAATAAGCAATGAAATGAGTGTACATTTGATAGCGTTACGTGGGAGTAAATGTAATGTTCACACAGTTCATTAAACCTTAAATTGGGCTACTGAGTTTGGTCGTTCACACATATTAAATTTTGTTGAAACAATAACCTTTCCATTGTTTAAATTTTATATAAATTTTTGTTTTAAGAAATATAAAAATTTTGCCGTTATGCATTTTTTGCCATTTTGAAAGTTATGCCATTATTTCTTTCCATAGAAACTCTTGGCAAGATTGGTAAAAAATTTGTATAACCGAATTTCACAGGCTTCTCTGGATGCTAGACAAATCATTCGCCATAAACAGAAAAAAATGGTAACCACTTTGAGACCCAGACTATGAGGTATATAGATGCATAAGAACCAAGCTCTCGAAGGTTCTGTCGAGTTACCATCGATGTATACGGTCTGGCGATTACTAGACGGTCAAATTGCTGATAATACAGGCCCGAATTAAAAGTTTGGCCATAAAGGAGCAAAGTAGATGATGTTGTTTTTCCATGGCAAAGATAATGTGTTTTATTCCTACCCTAAGTGGAAAGACAGGGCAGATTTATCCATAGTAATACTGATTCACTATTGCTCCTTAAACATTGAAAGTTAGAGACAGCACTAAATTAAAATTGAGGGGAAGATTGAATCCACCTTACCTTAGAAAACGGGAATATGTCGTGAGAACTTTTGATATTATATCTGGATCGTCTTTAAGAAAACCTTACTAGGCTGGTTTTGAAAATAGTTAATTCTATCATTCGTTCCTAGATATACGTCTTATCAAATCGCGGAACTAGACGAGATCACGGAAATGGTGCATAAGGACCTGGCAAACAAAGCACTAAGCTTAGTATAGCAGGACTTAGTATTTGCGTTGATAAAATGGATGTAGTCCTATTCACAAAGATAGGGAGAAATTATTTTACAGTGAAAACCCAGCAATTTGGAAACCGGAGATATACCTAGCTGTGGTAGAGGTGCAATGTGGAGGAGCAAGTGAAGAAAGCATCAGCAGCCTTAAATACATAGTCGTATAAATGCTGTTTATGATTTTATAGTTGCAGAAAAAACAGCATATTTTGTTTAAAACTGCTGACTTTTAGACAAGCACATCAGTAGCACTTAAACCTCATCTGCAGTGACTCATGCATTTTGAATATACACCAGTAGTAAAGCGCTGTTACCTAACAGAGAATACTCTGTATATCTTTACACTTGGGGAGTTACAGTCTACTGTGGCTGTCAGACTGTTGATATCTATTAATTAAAAAGTCTTGCTGTAAAAATAGCGGTCAATGTATTCGTATGCATGTACCTATGATATGTTGACCACAAATGCATTATTTTCAGACAACAAAAAGCCGAAAAGTACAACTTGGCTTAACTATGTAAAAGAAATGTGAAATGTAAAAAACCTTTACTGCAGAGATTTATGCCCTTATGAGTGACAAGGTAGAGCTGTAGTTGAGATTCCACTAATTGCTAATCAGAGCAGTTTTTTATATTCCTGAACTTGGAATTCTAAACACGATATTATATGAAAATATATTACATACGACGTCCGTGATAGCCGAGTGGTTCGCATTGCGTATTGTCATAGGGAAGGCGAGTTTTCGATTGGTAGACGTGCTATAGAAAGCGTTATAAACACCGCACCCGGTACTACACGATATGCTATTTGCAAGGACTGATGGTATAAAATCATCATATCATTTATTCATATAATATGAAGACAATTGTTGAAATGTCTTATTTAGATGGTAATTGTCTTCTTATTGAAAATTAATATAAGCCTGAAAAAAAAATAAAGACGTCTTGTTGTACTCGATTAGATAAAAAATTTACAATGTCGAAACGTCACATGTGACAATTTCTTTACATCTCACGTATTGGGGATTGAACTATTGAAGCGAAAATTAAACCTACTTGGAACGGTCCGAAAGAACAAACTATTCACATTACACACACAAAAAATTTATGGACCGTCCTTAGCTGGAGGTGTTCCAGGACTTTTATTCCGCAAGTTTGAAAAACCATTTTGAAACTTCAGCGCTTTGATCTACAGTAGTTGGTGGTTGACGGTCTTATAAATACATTAGTATAAGGGAACTCAACAAATATACACTGTTTTTTTTGTTTTTTTATTTTTTATTTTTTTTCTGAGAGCATCAGTGAGAACGACCGACTGAGTGCCACTTTTCGCCAAGAAGCCGTTTATGCCATGAAAATTATCTTTTAAAGGTCGTTTTACGTTTGTCACGTAGAGTAAAATTGCACTTCTTTATTTTTCGCTTGCTAAGTTTCACCTTCAATTAAATTAATAAATTTATCATCTACCACTTCGGTTGGAGCTGATTTATAGAAGAGAGAATAAGCTATAAATGTAATTGTCTTCTTACCTGGCTTATTGGATACCGACTAAATGCTGGTGCAATTTAATGCTTGTTGTATAATTCAAAAAAGAGAAAAAAGATGAAATAATCACACTTCATACTACATATAACTTCTAACTAATCTTCAGTTATCTCTAAATGAAAAATAATTAATTTTTCACTAGCAATGAAATCCCACAATTTGATAGTATTGTCTTTGACATCATTATGATCATTGAACCCAATTACGATGGATTCGCACAATTCACCCACACAATATCTCTTGTGAAAATTTTCATTTCCACTAGTCTTCCACTCTTCTGCACACAAAATTTACAGAATTTGACTTTAAGGGCAACCTACACTCACCCCAGCTTGGATCGTGCGTTAACGTTAGTCTTTCCTTGTAGATTTGTAGAAAAATGAGCAATTAAACTTTGAACAACGGCTATGCGACAAGAATTTAGCAAAGTGCCGGCATGTTATGCACTCACTTGACCCCCAAAAAAATAACTCTTACGTACAGACACACACTCTCACTAGCGTGTATGCTATGTATGAATTTATTTTAACTTGAATAGGCTCCCAGTGCCTGCATAATGCACTTGTACTAAGCCGACAGCCGGTGTCTGTGCACACTGCATTGCTGTCGTCCACGTCTCTCGGTTGCCGGCTGTCTGCAGGCTGCCTATTTAAATTATCGTAGCAAACCATAGACGTAGCTGCGCTCTATTTCCTGTTGGTTGGGCGGTTGCTTGGTTGGACGGTTGGTTGGTTAGCCCAAAAATAGCTGGATTACCAGGGCAATTCGGAGAGACTGTGTTAGCTGGTGTGTTTTCACATTTCGCATGCCAGCTTTCGGTTTTGTTTCCATCTTCTTAAAATGCTAGTCGATTTCATTGCCGCTTTTCCAAGTGTTGTCCGTTGTTTTCATTACTCACGAGCAGGCGTGGTGTGGGAGTGTTGCGCTTATTATCAGCTGGAGCTTGACCTTTTCTTTTTCTCTATTTTGCTTTGCAAAAAGACACAGCTGCAATGACTATAAAATGCGATATACATACATAAATACTCAGTTATCTCACAGAAGTGTGCAAGTTATTCGACCAGTGCTTGTCAGCCGGCGTTTTGTGGCGCTCTCTCGGTAACCTCATTGTGATTTCACGTCTAATTCCATTCAATTAGTTTTGCTAATCTTGTTGGTGGTCCGCATGAAATTCCAACACTCGTTAACAGCAATCTTAATTGCTGAAATGAGTGGGTTCAGTTTTACTGCCTACAGTACCCAATCCATACCTTCACTTCACCCAGCTGGTTGAATGAAATTGTCTGCGCTGATTTCAGTTTGTCTATTGACGTGGATATTTTGTCACTGACTGGCGTGTTTTTGTCTTCATCACCGAAGCGGTGATGGCAGTAGCGGCTGTCGCTCATGTTTGGCAGGCCGCTTTAATGAAGCCATTTCCATGCTAATGTCCTTGTGCTTTGCTGTCGATTCAGCGAATTACGAGTAACAGTAATGAAACCGCAAAAAATGGTGAAGAAGAAAAAGTATCTGACTACTCTTGGAAATTTGGCATAATTCGATTTCACGAATAATTTTTACATTAGTCATGCCCTTTAATGCCGAATCGTATGGTGGAACGGAATGGTTTGTGTTATAAAAGTGATTATATATTAAATTTTGTGCTACTCAACGTAATTAGAGCATATCAGCAGTATTGGAGTTTCAATTGTCGCCAATTGGTTAGACATAGAATGATATATTTTTTGGTATTTTTTTTGAATCTACATATTTTTCACTAACTATGTGTTCTATTGTATGTTTAACCACCGATAGTAAGCCAAATCGCACCGGTACATTGAAAGAATGCACATATATTAAGTTTATTTTGAAAGCCATTATGGTAATGGAAACTCGGTAAATACTATGAGGAAAAATGGATGATTTAAAAAAAAGGGAAATGCAAAACCAAAAATCCTATTATTTTGCACAGTAGACTGAGGTTTGCCATTTGCTTCACTCATTGACCTAGACTGTTTGAAAAGCTTTGTAGAAAATAATTGAGGTTTGAACTCATACTAAAAAATTGTAACCAGATGCAATGGCGTAAAGTATAATATCCCCCAATGGTGTCGTTTTTCATATATGTAGTAATGCATTTTCCTAAAAGAGGCCTAATATTCATATTCAAAAAGCTTTTATCTTAAAAGATCGATTTCGTTGCTTATGTGATACGTAGCACCGTCTTGTTGAAAGTCCAAATCACTACCATCCAATCATATCTCAAAGTGCAATCCATTCATTTTCGAAAAAGTAAGGTCCAATGACTCCGCCTGACCATAAATTGCATCAAACAATTGATTTTCCGAGCCCCAAATGTGTCAGTTTTGCTTACTGACGTAGTCATGGATGTAGAAATGAGCCTCATCAGTCAAGATGATTTTTTGATTAAATTTTTATAATAAATTTTAAGAATTTTGATAATCAAGGTAAAAAAAAATGCTCAAACCATTTTTTTGAGTAATAACTAATTTAAAACATGATATTTGATGGCGGACACGAAACCTGAGTGGTTAGCAAAGAAAAATCTAAAATTGGAGATATTACGGTTCGCCACTAACAACAGGCAATGTCAACCACTTTATCTGTATTTCTGATGTCAAATAAAAAGCTCCTCATAAAACCCTTTACAGTTTCCGAGGCTGCTTAGAAAAATCTATAGGTCTCTTTCCAATTTGTTATAAAACCATTAAGACGCACAACATACTCGTACATAAATGGAGGACGAGATCAGGTGGCCACCATGCGAAAATATTTCTATCGTAATCTTTTTCTATCGAAATTTTCGATCAGTCGACAACTTTCAACTTTTATTTTCCTTTAATTTTTAATGTAAAAATTAACTATTTCTTGCAATGTTTCCCAAGTTTTGAGCAACGATTTTTATGTATAAACTAGCTATACCCTGTAACGCTACGCTATGGCACATACTCATTGAATGTATTAAAAGTGAAAAATTGGATATATTTTCATCATAATTTTATTTACTCAATACCTGTGGGTATACAACATTTTTGATTCTACCATCGGCCATACAAATAAAAAGGTAATCTGGCTTGCCAACCCTAGAATATCAACATACAATTGCACTTGTTTGAAGTAATCCGTACTTAAATGTAGATCACACAATTTCAAAAACTGGTTCTCAGTGCTTCCAACCGTTAGTCATACCATGAACCGTAGTTACATGAATTGAACCTTATGATAATAAGTCGAGGAATGTGGACGTTCTCACCTTTAAAATATCCGACTAGTCGTCTTCCATTGTAGAGTTTCAGCTAATTAGCATTATGTAGCATTATAATGGGTACACCGATGTTCAAATTTAATATGTGCTATGAAACTCCCGATAAATCTAAAGAATTGAAAAATTCTGTTCATCTGATTTCGCAACGGTGTCTATTGACTTGTATGTGACGGATTCGCTTTTTATGTTAGACTGAATAATGTGATTGAGATCGTAGACATCTTTGTTCGCTCAATCAGCCACCCATAATGCCTATAATATATAATATTTGGATATTTGGGAATACTCTGTGAATAAATTTTTCTATTGACGGTACTAAATTACAGAAATTATCGAGCAATGTAATCTCGCCTGAAATCCGATAACTTGGCATTTTGTCCTTCCTCATTTCCAGTAACTGTCGCGAAAATACATCGACCGATGGATCATATTGGTGGTTAATTGCAGGATAGATTATCTTAACCAATCATTGATCTCGACCTCTGATGTTAATCGGAAAATGACAGACAGTGTTGGTGTGTAAAAATTGAAGTTGATCGGTAACTTTTCGAGATAAGCGGAATTTTACAAACGAACGTAAGAATTATATATATACGAGTACATTAGATTAATCTATTACTATACTTATTTGTATGTGCGGGTCACTTCTTCGCCACTGTGAGCCAGACGCACCATTTGGATCTACGACTGTGAATAAACTTCAGTTGAACCCATAGGTGCAACGCAATAAAAATGCCAACCGAACATACGCACGGTTTCACGGCTAATCATTGTAATTTTTAGTCAATCTGTCGGTGCTCCCTTTTCCGCTAAGAAATAGGTGGTATTTTCAGCAAATCGTACATTTTCTCAGATCTCTTCTCTATTTCCATATCATCCAAAAATTTAACTGAATAGAACCATGAATATGCAAAGTTAAAAAACAATCCACTTCAGTAAAAAAATTCAAGTGGAAATGCTATTAACACGATTTTTTCGCAAAAAACCACCTATTTAAGTGCCGAATTTCAAGTAATTTGAAATATAAATAAGATTTTTTCGAATAAGACAGTTTCTCTTCCACTTTCCGATTTTTTTTGTATAAACCTTACCATTGATAAACCTTAAATTGATAGATGAAATCGAATAAACTTTCATATTAATCACTTGGTAACTTTTGGAGATTACCGTATCTTTACAAACTAAAGGCTTATATAAATATATGGAATATATATATTAAATTTTCCTTCTTTTTTATTTCTGTAAATAACTAAGGAATCGAGGTTAATCAGAGTCATTACTTCATGAAAATTAAAAGGGAGAGAAAGAAGTTTTTATCGGAGTCATTTAAAATGTTTAGCAAATATTTTTAAGAAGTCGTAATTTGATAAAATCAATCAAAAAATCTGAAGAACTGATACGAAATTCGGTTGGAAAATTTAAGCTTTATAAGTTTTCTGTATGATTTTTAGTAGCAAGTGGAGAAGAAGAAATCTTCGTTATGCCTATCATCACAAAGGTTCACAGAGTATTCATGTAGTCATTGTCATTGGTTTCAACTAGGTTTTTTGTTTCTATAAAAATTAAATTAAATTAATATATTTAAATATATAAATATATACCATATATATATATATGGTTTTGCATCTTGATGCTTTTTCAACAAATGGAGGGACCTGCTGTTTACACGTATGGCTTTTTTTATGAGGAGCTTTTTACTTCATGTCAGAAATACACTCGGTCCCTGTCAAGGGGTGACCGTAATTAAAAAATTTAACTTAATTTTTTATTCAGATTTCGAATGGCAGTACGCAATGCTAATGCGGCCGCCATTAATTGTACCCAGTTAATATTTTTTGATTCGGCCTGACTCGCACAGAGAGACTGATATGATAAGAACTTCTGTAGAGTCAGAATTCTTGGCCGAGCTATTTATTTGTATATAAATATAGATTAAAGCGAACCATAAATACGTTTTTCAATTAAACCTGAAAATCAGATGTCAATGTCAATTGAAATTCTCCCTCACGCAAACGCAAAACATGTCTGCTTCCAAATAGCAGATAGCTTTAGTGGTTTTGGTTTTTGGGATAGAAAAATCATCCCTGACCTTCCATTATTCAGCTTAGGGTTGAAGGATTTTGCAACCACATATGTATCGATGATAGCCCGGATCGCAAGTTGACGGAAAAGCGCTGATTTTCACTTTATTTAGAAGTTAATTCTAATAATGTACACAAGTGCAAAGTCATCAACATTGCAGTTCCCAGCTAGCTTGAGCCAGTAGTATGATATCAATTTTAAAATAAGTCGGCACTATAGAATATAGATTTTGTAATTCACGACGAGTTAGCACAAGACCGTAATAGCCAAATAAATATTCGCCTGCGCCGCCTCTTCGAACCATCTGTAAAAAAAGATGTTTTTTCGGTAAGAAGATCTTTCCTGTTCAGTCCTCGCGAGAAGATTATGATGGTGAAGACGTTCCTTGGTGGAAAAGACACTCCTCTTATTAAGGGGGACCGCTACCGGGATTGTATGTATCTTAGCAAATAGCGCAACTTCTGTTTTATTGGGACATGCAGATAGACGGGCGTTATGTCTCATGAAGGCACCTATATAAGGTACCACATTATCTGCGTAGGTGATTATCTTGTTGCCATGTTTTTGAACAACCCATAATCATAAAAGAGGGCACAGGATACCGCCATGCGGAGTGAGTTTCACCAATTAACTTCGATAGCTCTGTTACACAAAATACGTGTGGTGAGCCTTATTAGGTTATACTTAACTCTAAGTCCATATAACGCAGCTATGATTGCGCCTGGGAGTCTTAAACGCCATTTCAATGTCGAGGTAATCTTCTGCAGCAGAATCCGTGTTATGTAGGGCTTCTCTAATTATCTAACAACAATACATACATAGTAGTGTCCTTCACTTAAGTAAAGATGCTGCGCTCTCAGAAGACAGTCCCGAAGCTTTTGGCAGCTGAGCTCGTACTATGTCATCAGGACCCGAGGATTTGAAAGGTTTAAGCGAGTAAATCATTCAAGTTAAGCATAGGATAAAGTCCATAAGGGTTGCGCCATCCATGCCACTTTCCGCTACAGACATTTCTGCAGGACTAATTGTAGACCAGTTATCCGTCTAATCCATTAGATTTCCGATATGAGTTGGGTTTCTGTCTAGAATACGTCTGAATTTAGAAGAAGACGATCCTCCATGATGATCTTTTTTGTTTTCCTAATATCGGACTTCTAAATTCCCAGTCTCATTTTCTTGAGAGCGCAGACGGAAGGCAGTTCGCTTCTTCGACCACTGTTAACAAGACGACAATTTGATGCTCTCAGTTCTGACAGCTCGGTAGTTACCAGAGAAACAAGAACTTTCCTGAAGCTTTCCTACAGGCAGAGCTGAAAACATCGATAAGGTATCCTGGTGGTTTCTCGGTGTAGTCCTCATTTCAGTATTTTGTCAGACATAATGTTTATTTTACGTAGGCAATAACCGAGTGGTTAGCAGTGCCTACTATGATTCGGAATACCAACGTCGAATAACATCGTTTTTATAGAATCGAGTTTCATTAATGTGGTTTTGGGCCTTTCTCAAAAGCTGTTTTTCTTCCCATAGTTTTCTCCCCCTCTCTGGCAGGTCTCTGTTTTTCTAAGAGACAATATAAGGGTATCTGTATCTATATGTCTAGATCTATAATCGCGAAAGCGGTGTCGACGTCAATAAAGAAGAAGATAAGTCTAGATCATCAACAAAATTTTACTTAAATTTTTTCACAAACATTAATTCAATAATGCCAATTCTTGTGAAGGGTTTAATTTATTAAAAGATATAAACATGTTGACAGCGTAGAATGCATAAAAGATTATTTCCACATTAAATAATGCTGTCATTATTTTCCACTAATTATAGTTGATAATCATCAATTAAATTGGCTGA